>JACN01153438.1:0-14341 GCA_000787155.1 Scartelaos histophorus | reverse complement strand
ATAACAGTAATAATAATAATAATAATAGATACAAAGGGCCACACAACTCAAAGTGGGTCTTAAAACGAGACTTAAAACACTGGACTGTGGAGGCTGTTCGGACGTGAAAGGAACAGGATAAATAAAACGTACACTTCTGTTTAATTAAAAACCTTCTCTATCTGCACCATCAGTTCCTCTTTTCTCCGCCGCCTGATACAAACACAGATGAGCCCTTTCGGAACAAGATAATGGCCCACGTCCAATTGACTCGCGGTGCTAATCAGGGTGCATCGTGGGAAATGGGCCCGCTCTAGCTAGCGGTTAGCAAGAAAACCGGGTCCCATTGTGCCGCGGAGATTAAAGTCCCCCCGAAAAGACGGCATTGTCCGCCGACGGGGATAAGTCTTCCTCCTCCTGTCAATCAAGTCTCTGGTTCAATTCCCCACAACCTCGTCCTTAAAAGAAGGGCTTATCTGACGGTCAATAGCTTGTTGCGCTACAAGCCAAGAGAGGAATGCATCCCTGACACTGGAGCGCAGAGTTAAAAAGGAATTAGGGCGGAAGAGAGAAGAGAGGATGGACAGAAAAGAGGACAGAGCGACGGAGGATGTTCGCCAGGAGAGTGATTGAGCTGAGAGGACAGAGGAGAAGGGCTGATGGGAGGACTGGGCTTGGAAATAGGAGAACGGGATGGTGAACTACTGTCTCTTGAAGTGACTGAGAAGAAAATATATTCTACAAAACCGTGGCAGGGCCGATTCCCCTTCTCATTAAACCACCCGAAGTTGCTAGATTTTTTTTCTTATTCAGTACACGTAGTATTTGGCAGTGTCACATATACATTTTTGCAAAAAGGAAAAAAACTATCATGAAGTATGCATAGTTCGTCGGTAAGGCCGAGTGGTGCTTTGTTGTGACGACGTATGCGGTGATGTGCCATAAACAGTCAGACTTGTTTGTTTGAATGAGGAGACAGTGGTGCCGCGGGTTGAACTTCCAACCAAAGGGTCGCTTCTTCAGTCGTCAGCAGGCTGCATGTTGCATTCCTAAACAATTTTGATGAAAGATAAAGAGTCATTTTGGTTGAGAGCATAGTCCGTATGATGCACCATGACAAATAAAATAGTTCTGTTCTGGTTACATTTGTCCTCAGTTTATCTTATTTTCTGTTGGTCGATCTGCTTCATTAGTTTGATGTACTTCAGGTTCGAGCCGGTGGCTGTGAGTCGTCTTCAGAAGTGTCTGTGTTGGTGATGACGTGTCATGGATCAGCTCTTGTTACTTCCTGAGGCGTGATCATCCTGACTGACCCGGTAGATCGGCTGTGATTAGTCGGATTTACAGATAATTATAGTAAAGACACATGATACAAAGGATGTCCTCTTTTGTAAAAAAAAAAACCTTTCTGAATCGGGGCGAGTAAGAACTATACTGAAAGACTTCTGAGAGTGCAGCAAGTTAAAATGGAGCTAATGGTGTTATCATCTACTATTCTACTTCTACATTTTTAGCAATTTTAGAGCAAACTAGGCAAATCTGGAGCTTCTTGCACAAAAAAGTCTAAATGTAAGTTTGTGCTGCCTTCAGGGGCCATTTCCAGTAGTTGGTCACATCATAAAGACACATTCAACATGAAATGTGGTTGTGGACAGAGTGTTTAGTCCCGTGTTAAACTGTTCATCAAAGGTGCAAGAAGGTCAAAAGCTGGTTCTAAATAAGATGGAAATATTTGAAATTTAATGTATTTTAGAATGTGGTTGACTGCCTTAAAACAGACCATAGATTCAATATCAGAAACCTTTATTTTTTCTTTCTTTAACTCATCTCCTCTGTGCCCACCGTTGCTAAGACCCACTGTTTCCCAACACACACACACGGACGCCACGCTCCCGTCCAAACCCATTCACCGCGGACCCCCTGGTACCCGGGACGGTCCCAGCGAAGGACAGCGAGCAAACATAAAGCACTTCCCCAGCAGACTCCAGTCCAACCCGTCCGCCCTGGCTCTGTTTGGGGACCATTTTTCACCCATTCTCCCCTCTCCCTTTCAGCGCCCACCATTTGGCCCATCTCCGGCGCTGCAGACACAAAAGCGACGGAGAGGAATAGACGCTCCACAAAGATATCGATATAACATTTAGTGAAAGCAGCCTCATTCTCTTTACTCCTCTTTTTGTCCCTTCCTTTAAACTCCCGGTCTAGTCTGGCTTGCCCTCTTTGGATAAAAACAGGATTTGACCATTTGGACCCAATTTCCCAATGCGTTGTTTATGCCCACTCGGCTGTCCTGGCTCGCACAATACAACCCCAGTTTCCTTTTCCCCCTTTTCCAACTCTTCCCCCCTCCCGGCCGTCCCGCTTTAGCCTGACTTGGCGATGCTAAATGAGTGAGCTTACACCTGCTTACAGGATTAGATTAATTAGCACGAAACTGGGATCGGGAGGCGAAAGGGAGGAGGGGGAAGCCCAAAGAGGAGGGTGCGAAATCGGGCAGAGGGACGCTAGCAACACGGGGTGGGTGCTGAAGACGTCCAGGCACAATGAGGATCGGTGGGGCTCGGTAGACCGGATGTCCGCGGAGGGGTGGGCTTTTAACGGGGGTAAACTTGCTCCTGGACGGTGTTTGGGTGAGTGGGGTCGAAGGTGAAAGTGGGCACAAAGAGGTCCGAGCGGTGGTCTCTAAAGCATTGAGATGGTTTGGCAAAAGGAAAATCAATTTGTCAACTGGACAAAAGTTTGTTTGGTCGTTTCTCAGCTCATCCAAGCTGCTTCTTCAGTTCTGGAGGACACAATCTTATATCTGCTGCAGGGAGGAGCTAAAGTCAATGAAATTGCATAGAAACTAACCCATGTTTGTTTAAAGTTTCTGTTTGTAGCTCAGCCTATTGAACTCGTCATAAGTGTGGGGTCATCATTAGCATAATAATACAGGCCCATAATGGGTGTTTACACCTCTGGGTCTGACCTGGCTCGTTCTGTTGTTTTCCTAGTTAGTTTTGAATTAGGTTCGAGAAAAGAGTTATAAATGGGAGAAAGATGTTGTCTGAGGCCTCAATTTCTGTTTAAGGATTCTCTTTCGTAACAAAAATAGCCTCTTTAACACCCGTCTCAAACCAATTCTTTTCTCTAGCTCAGATCTGCACCTCACTGTCCTCAGAGGAGCGTCCCGTGGCTTTCGGACGGAGGTGAAGCGTTGTTCTTTAAAAGCCCGACGTTGTGCAAAATTGACTCTTGTGAGCTTTAAGCCAGGTTAAAATACTGATGCTTCCCCCCAAAAAAACTGGAGAAGATTTCGAGCGCTTCAGTGGTTCACAAAAAAGTAACAGTACAGGTGCTCGTCTGGAGTCCTGAAGACCATCTTTCTGGAAATACGTTGGCGTCCTTCTATGGAATAAAGAACTTTTAATATATTGAGTCAGTGCGTGTGGTTTGCCCACTTCTGCATTTTTTTTATTTTTTTTTTATAAGGGCTACATTTCTACAAAAATACCTGGAGTTCTTCTTTATTTTTAAAGTTTCATTCACATAAGTTTGATTAATCCTTTCTTACGAGTCCGTCTTCATCTCCAAAACCCAAAATACTCTGTTCTACCTTGTGAAGTCAAGTACAGAGATTAGTATTTCCATATCCGAAATGACAGCAAATTGTGGAGCGCTTCCTGTATTACCGCATCACAAAGTCGAACAACTGCCTAAAACATCTAAATATTCAGGGTTTGTGTGTTTTAAACGTTTGGGAATGAAACAAAACGCATCTCCAGGTGTGATATGTGATGTGTTTTATGGCGTTTTATAAGTAGCCTCTTGCGCAATTTTAGTTCCATATCAAACACGACGCATCAAACCTTAATCTTATCTTAACTGCAAACATTAGTCACTTGTTTGGTATGAATTAATTGTTTTGTCATGCTTTATTACGGCTTTCAATGGTGGAGATGTTATAAATTGTGCGTGTGGTTGTGTGTTTAATGCGAGTCCTGGTTTGGTTTGTGGGCAGGGCTATCATCTGTCTTTTTTCACGCGACCCTTGGCCTTTTCTCACTCGTCCCACTCTTTTCTGTCTATCTCCTGTCAATATAACATCGAAAGCAGTGAATCCTTAATGAAGCTGCACTATTAAGCAAGATTTAGAGCTGAACGAGTTGGGAAGAATATCAAATCGCGTTTTATTTAGGTTAGGGTTAGCGTTGCGATCGCGATTCGACGTATTAATAATAGATTTAGCTTCGGATTCACATTTTAAACTCATCTAGAACAAAAAAGCATGGACATCCGGGCGACGCTAGGTGCCGCAAACCTCTAACTAACTCAAGAATCACGTTTCGGAACATGTTTATAAGGATTTAAACAGCAGGATTTGCAGTTTTTGTGCAGAATAAACCCGGATATGCTGTTGTTTGTGGAAGAAACTGTGATACATTTACTTCTTTTTCTTCCTCTTGCAGCCCTAGCAGGATTCACTTCGCTTTAACTGTGTATATTTGGTCTACGGCATCAGTTTATATAAAAAGCCCCCACGTGATTTGAACAGTGTCAGCCATGTGGACACTTGTTCCATAATAAATAGTTGTCCATCATCACGGTCATTAGCTAATAAACCGTGAACAACCATTTCAAAATAGAGCTTGGCGTTATACAAAGATGGCATGATAAGTGGAAGACGATACACATTGGATCATATTTGGGTCTAATTTTAAACCAGTATGCACCCGGTCAGTGTCCTGTGTCCTATGAACGATGGACCTCATGGGCCAAAAGTTCCCGACATATAGGGGGCGCATTTTTGACAGATGTGGCAAAGAAAACAGCAGCGGCGCATCGGTTTTAAGGGATCATATTATTACCGTATTTCCTGTTATATTTTTTTTGGTTTCCTCATCAAAAACATAATACTCTGAGTCGTTTTGTCTCATTCGCGCAAACACACCAACCCTGCGTTTTTTTGCCAAGTTCTCTCAGACGGAAAACACTTTGCGATTTTAAATTTTCTCTAGAATCTTTTGGGAAATTTCCATCCTAAAATTGGATGTGAATTAAAGGTAAAGCGTAGCCGCGGACTTCGTGACGTCACGAGTTGGAACGGAGCGTTTTCAGCGTTGGGGATGTAGACGGGCTAAAGAATTACTCAAACACGTGCGAACAAAACTAAATAAACCTCCAGATATGTAAATTTTCCGTAATATAGGATCATATAGTAGACGGGCTAAAGAATTACTCAAACACATGCGGACAAAACTAAATAAAACCTTGATATGTCAATTTATCGGTATTTGTCCGTAATATAGGATCATATGGTTGAAAATAAATCCTCTATGTTGCTTTTTTTTAATCCTTGACAAACCAGAGAATAAGAGAAAATAAATCCTCTATGTTGCTTTTTTTAATCCTTGACAAACCAGGGAATAAGACTGGTGCAGTGTTAGCATGCTAGTTGTTATGAGCATTACAGTGACGGCAATACTTTGTTCTCTTGGAAATTTGCGATTTTTTTAGACGCATTGTGAAGAATTAGGATGTTACTGTTGGTAAAATGCAGAAAAAAACAACTTAGAATGAATCAGTTCTGTTTTTCACATTTTACAGCGCCTTTAAATGCTAAATTGAAAACAGTTTTGTCTTTGCCGTCAAACATTCTTTTCTAATTTAAAACGATGTAGTGGCTCAGCGGTAGAGCCAACAAACACGAAGGTTGGTGGTGCTGGTCCAACTCAGACCTGCTCTTGTGTCCTTGGGCAAGGATCCACAGCTGCCATAGACGCAGTATATATAAATGGACATAGCTAAACTGCTAGCTAGCGTGTTCCAAATAGGAAGTGTGCATGGGCGCGCTTTTGGCTCCACCAGCTCCATTTCAAATTCACTTTGGACTGAAAAAACATAATTTTCTCAGTAACCGCCGCTGTCAGGCTCCTCATTTTGATCTTAAAATGTTTGTATTAACCGAGTCTACATGATCTGGGTGTTTATATTTCGCTATTTTGTCCGTAATCCAATTCCTAATATGAAACTCTGCACCAAATTTGTGCTTATAACTGTTAGCCAGAGCAAACTTCATTTCACACTATGAGCGATCGTTAGTTCACAACCGCATATAACTGCAAACACTTATTATTATTTTTTTTATCTCTGGACTCATTTTAGGCTAGTTTGCGACACCTACGAATCCATACTTTCCCTGCAGCCTTCGTGTCCAGTCATTGTCCTTACCGTGGCTTGATTTGACCCCATGATCCGGCGCTGAAACCCGGTCGGCGGTTCCAGGACACACGGGGGAGGCATTAGCGACAGATGTGGTGCAGTTTGGTGCGTGGCAGCGATCGCTCCAATCCCTTCCATATGACAGTGATTAGGCCGGACGACAGCGCGTAATGCCGCCAGATCCGCGTCAGGCTCGCGCTAACGGCTTAGCACATTCCGTACCTGCATTAGCAAAACGGCTAAGCTAACGGCTTTGTTGTCCAGTTCTGAGCGAAGCACTTTCAGCTCCAATAAACAGGAAGAAGTAAATATTCAGTGTTTTGTAATAGCAAGGTTTATTTCAGCCTCAACAGGTTGTCTAAATCCAGCTAAACAAAAGGGTAATCTCTGTGGCACATTGATGGATTACAGTTGGCTCGATCATTTGGACCAAAGATTCTAAACTATTGTGCTGCTCATGTTAGGATGGGTCAAATGCGGGGGACTCATTTATCTACATGGACAGTAAACACAATAAGTACATTAACTTTAACGTTGATGCACTTAAAAAGTTGCTGAAAAAGTTGAGAACGGTTAGAAAGCCTAATTTCCATTACATTTTGAAAACAATGTCTATTTGTTTACACCTGATGCAATGAGGGAAACTGTTTGCTCCTCGTAACTCAAACAGTACATTCTGATTATAAATAAAACGATGAAATAAACATAGTAAAATAATAAAATAGCTTGTATGAATGTATATGAACTTTGATGTTACTGCACAATTAAACGCAGCAATTCAAGTGCATTGACTGAACTGAATTATAGAACTGATGTGTTTCCCTTCACTGCACTGGAGGAGCTCTTAAAAAACAAATAAAATAAAATAATAAAATGAATGTAATAAGAAATCATAAAACAAAACCATAATAATAGTTATTATTATTATAATGACTGTCCAATACTTTGATTGTATGAAAGCATTTAGGTGGATAATACATCATACAATTTTTATAGCAGGAACACAGCTCTGTAAACTGTTATTGAACAATTATTAATGGATAGGGTATTTAAGGGACTATTAACATTAATGTAGATTTATTTAAGAACATTTCTGAACTTTCCTTAAGTTTTGAGGAAAATAAAATATTCAAGAAAAATGTGTATCAAGTCAAGACTTGTATTCCTTTTTCTTTTTAAATTATTTTTATTATTATTATTAGTCTACATGTATTTTAATACAGACAGACTAAAGGGTTATTCAAACAAAACACAACTCCAGGTATGTTTTTGATGCAGTTAGAGCATTATAACAGTGGCTCCAAGCTCACAAGAGTCAGTTTTTTGTTTGTTTTTTTTGTCATATCGACCCTTTAAATAGAAAAGGAAATTGGGGTTTTACACATTTTGTCATTTACGTTATAAGTGACAAACTAAACATGATGACAGACAAAATAACCGTAATAAAGAAGTGCACCTCTGTCTTCAGTGAGCTCATGCAGGTGGACACATGTGTCCCTGAGGTCAGTCCTGTGTGAGAGGTTACAGCTGCTGCTCTGACTGTGGCCTTCACAGAGCCGCTCTGATAACACCTGACAAGATAGTGCAGTGACAGGTGCAGGGGCAGGGGCAGGGGATGGACCGTAGCCTCATATCATCACAGGATTCAGTTAAAAGAGAAAAAAACAAACAGTGAGAGCCAGATCTGTTCTGGAAACGCCCCATGAGAAAATGATTGGAGGTCAAACATGTCAAACATGGGTTTTTCTCATGTTCTTGGGTTTGAGCTTTATGTCACAGTGATAGTTTGAGAACTTTTTACCATTCAAAAGATCTAAGATTAAATGTTTTGTTAATCGTTATGGCAGTGGTGCTAAATGTGTCATTCTGAAGCTTTGTAACGTTTTAAGTGATGTTTAACAGTATCTGACTTTAATGAGGAATATTATGCAAAGTTGATTTTTCTTTCTACCATTTTGAAGCATTGTTCCCTCATCAAAAACATGGTTTTAGATGTCATCCATGCATCATCCTAGATCTGAGTAATCTTGCGATCTCTCCTGGCCTCCTTGAACCCTCCTTAGTGTTAGCAGTAAGATTCTACTTCAGCACTGCTCCCACACGACAATTCTCCATAAATATACAAAAAACATGATGCAAATCTGTGCGCAACAACTTGACAAACCTGATGCAATGTGCAGTAGGTTCATTAGCGCTGACTGTGTTGTGATAGCGCTCTGAAGGGGGAGTGACTTAACACAGAGAGCAAAGTGACTGAAGAGTCCAAAGTAAAACTTATAAAAGATGCTAATACATTGTTTTTAACAAACAGCATTTTGAAAACAGTGAAAAGGTGTGAAAAAGAAGAGAGATCTGTAGTGCAGTTCTTTAAAGCTCCTAAATTCTTTTATTTCAGCGACACCAAAATGTGACGCCTCGGGTCAAGCCTCTGTCTGAAGAGCTTGTGGTGTCACTGAAATAAAAGCATTTGGGAGCTTCATAGAACTGCACTGAGAATCTGTCTTCTTTTGCCTGATTTTAGTTTTGGACCCAGCACCAGTCACAGTTTTTGTTGGATGTGCATGTCTCTATCTACCAAAACAATGAAAAGGAACATAGTGAAAAATATCCCCTATTTAAAGAGCGAGAGTTGGAACTACAACAGTTGAGGTCAAAACAATTGTGTTCTTGAAATCCAATATCTATTTTTTCTTGAGTTTTCAGATTCTGGTCTAATAACTTACCCCAATATTTGCGTTGTGTCCCTCACTGGTCCAGGAGTCGTCCACGTAAACCACTTCTGAAAACTTTCCTACTGTAGATACTCTCAGTACACAATGGTTGTGGTGTTGGGAAAAGAAATACAAAACATTACACAATTTCCCATACAACTCCTCCATTGTCTGACAAATGCATCTCTCCACTTTGGTAGTGCAGTTATTTTGATTCCATAATGTGTTTCCCATGTCTTATTTTGACCAAGACAAAGTGCTATAGAACAATGCATCCATAGTTCGTTTTGAGGGGGCAAAAATAAAGGAGATCGTACAGTAGAGCTGTGCATTTGTCGGGAGAAACTTTTCTACATCTCACGGCCACACTGGTAAAACACTACAGCGGGTTGGTGGTTAGCCGCCCTACCTAGAGAGATGTGGGATATGCAAAAATATCTGCAGCTATGGGGCCCAGACGATTGAGGTGTCCTAATTCGAGTTTCCCAAATCCCAAAATCACAGGGTTAGTGTGACAGCGCGGTCCGAATGCTTATAGGTACAGACTCGGAGAGGCATTCAGCTGCAAGGCCTAAGAACCCACGAGAAACCTTAAGAAACAGCGAAATATTAGACTTTGGTTTGGACTTGTACTCGCTCATTTGAGACCTGTAGCGATGACAAACTGACAAACCACGTACTTACAGTTTTTCTTAATATTTTGCATGGCTACATTTAAGCTGCATGGCGCAACTTTTTCGCGATTTCCAGTATTAACGAACATTGAATCTACATCTAGTCGATTACAGGCGGTTTTATAGCAAAAATACCTTAAAAAACCTGAATTCTGACTCTGAGCAGGGTCGCATCTCCACAGATCTGACCTGTAACTTGCTTTGGTTTGATCTCCATGAAGATAGAAAGCAAACAAAGCAATAACATCTCCATGGAGAAAAAAAAGCGGACCCTCCACCAGAAAAGTTACACAATGTACATTTAAAGTGAAAGTAAAAAGTACCGTAGCTTCAGTGGATGCAAATTAAATGCTCATTGGAAATTAGATGTTGCCAGATGTTTTCACAAAAGTACGGTTATATGCGTGATAGCCATTTTTATTACCAATTAGACCTACAACGTTTTATGGAAAATGCAAAATTACGAGATTTTCCTGAACGTCTCTTAGCTCTTTGTTCACACCAATTTGGTTTTTTTTGAGCTGTAAACTGGGACAAGAGTCATTTATGGCAGGTTTTGAGGCAAAGGCTGATTGATTTTGGTTGCTTAGATCACTCGGATCTTGGTCTAAATATAAAGGAGGGGCTTGAAGAGGCTGGTTGTTCTGCTGCTGCGAAAAAAAGATGAGATTTGAGAGGAAAAGATGACGGATACGTGGTCGACCGCGATAAAGGAAGTGTATTTTGGGTGACGGTACCTCAGTTTGGTTCGTGTTTGTCCACTGATCTGATGCAAAAAATCCGCCTCCTACAGATTAATCCATGGGAGTGGATCTCTCACTGTGGTTCTCCTCGAGGTTTCTCATTTTTTTTTCCCACTGGGTTTGTTTTTTAGTTTTTCCTTGCTGACGAAGGAGGGTCTAAGGACAGGAGATGCTGGGACAATTCTCCATTTGCCTGCTTGTTGTTGGACATTCTGTATTTTTGAATTATGACTGTTTTCTTATTCTGCTTCATTCTCTGACATCTGTTTGCTAAATTAACAATTTTGTGAATCCCGCCGAGATAACTGTTGTAGTGATTTTTGGCTATACAAAAATAAATTGAATTGAATTAATCCTGTTCTGTGCGTCCTTGGGCAAGACACTTAACCTCATCTCTAGTATCTGTGTATACCGGTGTGTGGGGATGGTTAAGCGAGACCATTTAGCATTGTTTGTACACACTTTTTGTTCCCGTATATTCATTTTTTTTGAGGTTGGGTCAGATCATGGAGGCATTATACAGTTTAAAAGCCAAGTCAAATGGTGATATATTTTATCCTCCTTTTTCACATCTTCACGGCGGTGCCCTCTGTAGGGGACTGGAGCTCACAGCCCCGTCTCCTGCCGAACGCAATCAGTGAACACGGCTGGGAATATCTCCGCTCTGACGCTTTAGCCTTCGTTATCTCCTCCCCATCCTCTTTCACGGCAAGACGTATACCCCCAGAACGGATTTGCACTGCTACATTTTCTACGTAGAGCCCAAAAAATCTACACCGTTTTGTTGATTTATTCATTTTTTTCAGTGGAGGTGAAGTGCTTTGCCCAGTGACACAACGGAAATACGTGCTTGAGCGAGATCTGAACTCATTACCTTCCATTCAGTGCGTGGAGTTATTACCCTGACAGCAAACGCCGCTCTAAAAGTTGGTAAAAGCGAAAAAGTTGCAAATGAACTCATTTTATAATTCGCGTTAAAAAAATTCACTTTAAAAATTAGGTACATAAGCGTTATCATTTCATATTATACATTTTTTTTTTTTTTTTAATGTTATAACTGATATAATGTTGTTTCCTCATCACAAACAGACCCGGAGTTGTGTTTTGTTTCATTCACACAAGTTTAACACACAAATGTTGCATATTTAGGCTGAGATCTTCTCTCAAAAAGACAAAAATGGTAAAAAAAAAACTGTAGCGTTTAACATAAAAACTACCTCTTCATGACAACACAAAGTAGAAAAGAAGAGTTTGTGCTTTGGCGATGTCGACAGGGGTTACTCAAGCATGTTTGGGACGCTAAAACATGGTTTAAAGTTCGCAAGAGTCCATTTTGCGTAATGTAAAATCTTGAAAAAAAAAAAAAGTGGCATATGTTTTACGGTTCCTGTCTCTTTTCAACCCTTTATACCCGTGATTAAAACAACAAAAGTGCGAACGCTGCTTCTCAAACTGCCCTATGCCCTTACCCACTAGATAAATTGCACTCCTAAATTGACGAAGCGCACGGGGGGTGACGGAGACAAAAACCTCTCCGGCCCAATGGCATCAAAGCGATTAGTGACTACCCAGGTAAGCCCCCCGAAATTAAGCCCTCGCTCCGGCCTCCCTCCCTGTCCCCCTTCGTCTCTTACCGGGCTAATTGAAGACAAGCTTTAGAATGAATCGCACAATAGGCCCGACCGTGGAGTGGCGTTTGATTCCCCGTGGGTGGATGGGAGAAAGGGACGCGCCGGGGGTTGCAGACAAGCGTACCCCCTAGCACCTCTCGTCTTTATACCTCTTTATCTGTCCGGTCTTTTATGCCACGGTGTCTCTATTGAGCGGGCTACTTGACATAGCTCCACCTCTGACCCCAGAGTTTATGAACTGAAGCGGCGGCGATTTACTTGCCGTCGGTGTTGTTTGGTTTGGATATTGTGGGAAGATTTGGAATGAAGTTTGAAATGTGTTCGGTGAAAGTGGGCAGAGGATTGGGATGCGAAGATTATACGAGGATCACTGACCAGCGCAAAAAGGTTAGCGGGTCTTTGCAGAGGCGTCACTTTGGAGGTTTTGTTGACGGAATATTCTGCAGCTTCTGATGAAAACACAGATACAAACTTTTAAGATACTAAAAAACTAAATGGATTTAAACAGCAGCCTGTGATGACTACAAACCTTCCTGTTTAGGGGTTTGATTTCCTTCAAAAATGGTCAAAGTGACTAACTGAAAAACTGTTGTGTACAATCCCTCAGTCGTCCAGGTAGAATCCATAGCAAAAGGAAAATAAATTTGTCAACTGGACAAAAGTTATTTGGTTGAATACGTTTCGCAGCTCATCCAAGCTGCTTCTTCTTCTGAAAAACTGTTGGCTAATGCTAGCTAGCTTGTGACTGTAGTTGTATGTGAAACTTAAGTGACAAAATTTGCTCACCTGTTGAATTCCATCTACATCGGTGTTAAAATAAAACTCAAATTTAACTTGAATAATAGAGCTTCTGACAGAGTAGTGCTTTCAGTTAGCTTCACAATCTCAGAGAAAGTTGATGACATGACATCAGCTGCAAAGTATCAGTAAAGATAACATAATGAAATGGGAGAATGGACTTTTAAATGTAATTATTTTGATTTACTTTAGATTTTTTAAAATTAAAATGTTCAACATGTTATTGTGCTCATTTTTTATTTAATTTTATTATTTTTATTTGATTTATTTTTATATTGTATGGGGACTTTTGCATATTTTTAAAAACACTTATAATTGGGTAATTGGGAACTATACTATTTCAAAATCTACTCAACCACAACCATTTCTCCAAAATAATGTCCACAATTTGCATTTGAAATAATTGTTAGATATTTGGTTAATTTCCATTTAAATTGCCTAAATCGATCTAAAACCCAACTACTCTGAAATGAAAACTTAAATGCACACTTTTTTAAACTCATATAATTAAAATTCTGATAAACAACATGCTATTGATCTCGCTCGTTTGATTCAGGCAACCACCATTATAAAACATTGTTGTGCCTAATAGCAAGACACTTTCCCAAATGAACTGTTTTGGATGGCATGACTGCGAACAGTAAAAAATGTCATTCCCCATGTTCAGTTATCGTAAAATTTGACTTTTTTTCCCCTTGAAAGATGTAGTTAAGATACATGATGTCCTCCTATCACTACATTTATTATGTTACTGAATAGAGGAACTGGCAAACAAACCCAGCTCACCTGTGCTTGAAAAGGTGAAGGAATTGCACTTGCGGCCTCGCCCTCTGCGCACACACAGGTAATCTTCATCACAGCGATCCGTCATAGTTCAAAGGTGAGATTGTCACTATTGCTTCGCTCACCTCTTCTTGACCCCTCCAAGCTTTTGTCCCTCTCGACATTCCAGCTCTTATTAATAGATACACATCACGGTTAGATAAATATGTGAGCGGCTTGTACTGAAATGAAGAGCACCAGGGTGAGAAGGTGAGATCCAGGTTGTTTTCACAGCAGTCATACATCACAGGTTCATTTGGTCATTTTAACGGTCTATGTGTAAGTCTGAATAATTGAAAGGTTCTCTGTTCCGCCAAATCTCCTGTGAGCTTTTAGCGATGTCTCTAATGCCGTTACCGCACCGAAAACATACCCGGAGTTGCGATTTCATTCACACATGTACGAGCCTTAAGCCTTTATTGTTTGAGCCTTAAGCCTTTATTATTAGTCTGTCTTCATCTGCAAAGCTCAAAATGCTCTTTTCCAATATATGATGTCAGCTGTCGTTTTAAGTTAACAGCTACTTTTTTTTTTTGCTGAAATTATCAAATGATTCTTATGTAGATGTGTGGAGTGGAGCACGGCGGAGCACTTCCTGCGTACATCGACTTGTGATGTCATGTGATAATACGGGGTTTGTGTGTTAAACAAAACGCAATCCATGTATGTCTAAGATGATTTATAACATGGATCCCAAAATATCGTATATGGGACCTTTAGTGCAGTGTTTTGTTGTGTGGTGTTGCTTTTATGGTCACATAAAAAAATAAAAAGAAAAATTA
>JACN01103189.1:0-10240 GCA_000787155.1 Scartelaos histophorus | reverse complement strand
GTTTGACTAACCCTTTATTATTAATCTATTTACCTCCATTTATCTCCAAAACTCCAAATCCTCTGTGTTTGTCTAGAGACCTAAAGCTCGGAGTGCTCTGTTCCACCTTGTGATGTCATGAAGTAACAAGTTAACAGCGCCTTTTTCCTTAAGTTCAGTAGAGATGGGCAGATCCAGGGCTGAAATTATCTAAATGATTCTTGTGGAGGTGTGTGGAGTTTAGAAACACGGTGAAATCCTGTATTACAAAGATTAACTAATGACTCAAGGATAAATTAACTAAATTTAGATTGAAAAACATGTCTGACTGTCAGTAAAAGCGTGTGGTTTGGAACAGAGCTCAGATATTAAATGGGAAAAAAATAAAAAATAGATGAATTATTAAAAATCTGTTTAGTTTATGCACAGGAAATGAGTACATATATATAAAAATAAAATAACAAAGCTGAAAAATACAAAATTCCCCTTTGTACAGTCTAACCTTACCAACATATCAACAGGACCAGTACCATCTGCTGGACACAACGGGAAGGGTATAAAGCAAAGTAAATTTTTGTAGCTGCAATTGTTTTTTTATAAACTTAATCATTTATGCTTTATTTTATTTAATTAGTTATTTTATATTGTGGCTACTCTGTGCAGTTCTTTGGAGACTTTGTGCTGTTAAAATGTGCTCTACAAATAAAGTTGCATTGGATTAAGTAAACGTGGCTAAAGTAGTAAATCCAAGTCGATACAACGGTGGAAGCAATTGTGAGCACTGAAACAAAGGCGTATGGGCTTTAAAAACACGGAGGAGCATAACACGGCATAGAACTGCAGAACTATTTGACTGTTTTGGCAGTTCTTGTAAAGGGGAGACTGCATGATTATGTTGTTTGCACTTATGACTCACACAGGAATAAATTAAAGCATAACTCAAAACTCCAGGCTTGTTTATGAACATAGACCGTATATATGAATGGACATAGCTAACGCGCTAGCCGCCGCGTGCTAAACAGGAAGTGCTCCAGGAGGCTCTTCCAGCTCCTTCCCACCCTGTTTCCCGTTGACTTACATTTAGATCTTGTTCCTCTCTCTGTAACTGCTGCTGTGGCCTCGTCATTTTGGTCTTAAAATCTTCGTATTAACGTTTTATTTCGATATTTTGTTCCTAAAAAGATATGAATTCGTTATTTTGTTCCTAAATCAAGATATGAACATAAATAACGGACCAATCAGATGCCTTCATTCCCCGAGGTCGCTCCCGCTAGCGTTAGCAACAGGTATGATTGACAGCCGGTGCGTTTCGTTGCTAAGTAACCCCCTTCCTGCTGTCCCGCCCCTTCCACTGTTCCAGGTTTGAATGACATTTACATTTATCCAATCACAGCACGACTTTTCCGGGCTTTAACTAGATCCAACAAGTGGATCAAGACATTTAATAAAACTATCATTGGAACGCTGCCATTTTTGAAAATGTATTTTTTGGATATAACTGTCGGCTGATAGTTGGTCAAGGAGGAGCATCTTTCAACTTTAACTTGTTAGATAACCTTTTTTTTCGGGTTGTTGTACTTTTTAATTTGCTCTATTAGTATTAAAATATAGCGGTAGAGCTTCATTTACAGTTCGTCATGGCTTGTTCGGCATTTAATTGTGTTAATAGACCTAATAGACCCCCGATGTCCAGTTTTTCCGGTAAGTACAATAAATAAAATAAAGTAATGGTAGTTGATTTATTTGTTAAATAATCTGTACAGATGTGTAAATACTTAGTTTTGACAAATGTGAAATTCTTGGCTGTCAAGACTAATTTGAGATGAGGAGCTAATCAAGCTCTTAACCGCTCTCCGGTGAGAAGGGCGAGTACATTTAACCACCTCAACCGTGATTGGCTCTTGTGGTTGCTATGATACTCGTGGTCGGATTTCCAAATATGGAGCCTGGCTCCAAATTTGCTCCTGTAACCGTGAAGCATCAGGAGCCTCATTTAAAAGGCACTGAATCCTTTGGGTGACGTCACACTCGTTTAGTCCACTCCTTTTATACGTCTATGTTTATAAACCGTGGTAAGTTTGTTTAGGACCTGAGCTGTTCACAGTCCTCACCTTGTCTGGCTGAGGGTTGGAGTGGGCGCGCTCTGTGGGGGGCACCGCGGCCCTCACCGTGGGCTCTGCAGAGGTGGGCACATCTGCGTCTCCGGCCTGAGCCTGGGAAACACAAACAGCACATGAGCACAGACGGGAGCCGGAGGTCACGAACCCGGCGAGGTCGTGAGAGGGAGACGGGCTTAAACCAAACGCACAACAAAAATAATCCCACATTTAGTGACGACGTAATCTCTGAAGTGATGCAGCGCCCGCGAGCTTTGTGTAAAATGTCTGTACACAATGTCCAAAAACATCCATTACTCCTTAATATCGGCCAGGACTGAAGCTCTAATACACTAAGGTTCAGACCGCACGGCTTAACGCTTTTTTGGGATTTTTTTTTTGTGAAATCAGATTTTTTGCAAGGTCAATTAAATGCGACTTGCAGGTGAGCTCCAGTGTGAACTTTAACTTTCCGCAGGTGCATTGGAGGACAGAGGAAGCAGCCGAAACATCAACACCGCATCGGGTATCTGGGGATTTTAAAGTCGCCGTCGTACCGGAGCCAAAACATGTGCAGCGTATTTGTTCTAAGGAGAAAATTGAGAAGGAGAAGGACGAGGTTTTGGGCAGTTTTCGTGTTTTGTGGGGCAGTGACAGGCTTGTCCGTAGAAAAGAACGTGTGGGATTGAGTTCATACACAATTTCTGTACGACGAGAAGAAAGTTTGTCGCTTGTTGATGCCGTGTAGGTCGGATGAGTGCGTCCTGGCCGTTCAGACTCAATTTGCACGTCAAAAGATCGGATATGCATCGGTTTTAGGAGCACATATCCACATAGTCTGGGTTGCATTTGAAAAAAATCGGATCTGTGTCATTAAAAGATCAGATACAGGTCGCACGGGGATGAAAAATCTCTCATTTGCGTCGTTTCAGGGCCATATTACCTTAAGCGATAATTTTACTGCAAGTTTTTCTATGATCTATGAACACTCCTGACCTACATCACATCTCACCCTCTGGTACTCCTCCTTGGCTTTGCTGAGCAGCTCCAGGATGTCGATGGAGCGCTGTTCCGGGGCCCCGTTGGTCCTGGCCGGGTCCACTCGCTCGGGGGACGGCCTCTGGGCAAGCTCCGCCTCCTGCTTCACGATCCTGGAAGAACACGAGCAGACACTCATAATCATCTTTAAAAAGGTCATATAGTAGACAAACGTGGCTCCTGTGAGCTTTAAGCCATGTTAAAACAGCATAACATGGGTCCTTTAATAATAATATAGTAATAATATTCGAGCTATGTCACAGTAGAAACAATAACGTGGTACAGATATGAACTCAATCTGAACTATTTGAGTCCAAGATTGAGTCATACAAACGAAAGATTCATGCTCAAAAAGAAGTGAGAAGAAATGAGATGATTTTAATCCAATCCAGTATCAGAAAACAGAGAAATAAAATAAAGGAAAGCTGCTTCCTTGTTTACAGTCAGTATATTAGTCAATAAAATTAAAGGAACACTTTGAAAACACATCAGATCTCAATGTGAAAAAAATATGCAAATATACAAATATGGACAGGGAAAATGTCTTAGGAACAAAAGGATGCACCTCTTTTGATGAAAATACAATTTTCAGCCAACAGAGGGCTTAAATTTATAAAACCCTGAAAAGCAAAGTGAAATAATGATGTTGCAGGCCTGTCCATTTTGCCAAAATTAAATTCACACCAGTGTCCTGCTGGAGGTCATTCTGCAGGACACAGTGTTCAGCCTGTTCCTCGCTGCACAGAGGAGCAGATATGGGTCCTGCTGCAGGGCCGAGGACCTTCTAAGACTCTGTCCTGCTCTACTAGAGGAACTATCTCATGAAATCTCCATGTTCTGGAGACTGTTCTGGACACATTAAATCTCCTTGGAACAGTACGTCTGGATGTGCCGTCCTGGAGAAGTTGGACAATCTGCAACTTCTGTAGGGTTAAGGAATGACCCCACACTCCAGTAGAAACAATCACTGTAGCCAAAGCAGAAAACCAGCCAAAAAACACCAAGAGGGAGAAACTTATTTTACACATGCAAATCCAGTCATGTTTTAGGGCTTGTCTCATTGTTGCTGCTCATTTCCATTAGACAAGTGGAACCTTTTGCTCCTTAGACATTGCCCTGTCCATATTTCTACACATATCCTACAGTTTTTTCAGTTACATTGAGATCTGATGTGTTTTCAAAGTGTGTTTTTAGCAGTACATGTACAATATTCTCACTTGTTACATAATGGATAATGGAGTCAAACACACATGTGGACACTTACTTGACCATGAGCTGGGCGATGCGCTGACAGTCCCTTTTGTCATAAAACCAGATACTGTAGATTCCCACTGTAAACAGAGCAGATTAGCATTGGTTCACTGCATCTACAGCACAGAGGCACGTTTCCTTCAGACATGGACCAGTCTGACACACGACATTTAACTCCACGACTGTTCATATCTCTGTTCCTCTAGCCGTGATCTTCTCTACTTGTAGAACAGAGTGGAGAAGAGCTTCTTTACTTTTTAAACCGCAATGTGTAACGTCTAATGATGAGATAACACATTAAAAGTGCAGATATTACACTATTTTCCTCATCTGTTATAATGTTGTTTCCTCATCACAAACAGGAACACTCGGTCAGGTGAAAATATAAAAAGTAGAATTTGGATAATTTCAGTCCTGGAATTGGCGATTTCTACTGAACAAAAGGTTTATTATTATTATTATTATTAGTTTGTACGACCGATAAACAAAAAACAAAATCCTTAGAGTATTGTTAATTTTATACAATCATAAACGATAAACCTTTTTGCCTTTTTTATCATTATTAGTTTGTACAACCACAAATGAAAATATATTTGTGTGTGTATGTGTTTATGCATATGTATGTTTGTAGGGGTGTAACAAAAAAACAAAAAAAAAATCAATTAATTTCCCAAAAATTCTTTAATTGCATTCACTGTTCTCATGATTTTAAGGAGTTAGGAGTTGACAATATTATTGGAAGTAATTATTGATAAATTGCCATATATCATCCATTGTTTTAGTATCTGGATAAATCGTGATATGTGTATTATATGTATTGTATCGTCAGACTCAAGAAAATGCACACCCCTATTTGTTTGTGCATATGTATATTTATATTGAAGACACGTACTGGATATTGTGTCAACCACATGTTAAAATAAAACAACGGGGGTAGGACACGAAACGTCTTTAAAACTTCAACCAACTCCTTTTAAGCACCAGAAAAGGTCCCAGACATGTGCATTTCCTTATGTTTGTAATGTCCCATGCTCCAACAAACAAAAAAATGAGGTGTTAACTTGAAAAATAACGCTTCACGACAAGGAGGAGCAGAGCATTTTGAGCTTTAGAGACGTAGACGGACTAATAATGCAGGAAAAAAGCAGAACTCTGGTGTGTTTTTGATAAGGTAACAGCATTTTAACATGTCTAAAAACTCGTAATAATGGACCTTTAAGCAAACTTTTCTCATCTTTTCCACGGTAACTCGGTATAATGTTTGTTTCATATGGTGCATCATTAGTGTGGGTGAGGTCTTAGGCCCCCCATGAGACCAGCCTGTTACCCAGCAGCCCCTGTGTTTGTCTCTGCTCCCTCCGGTGCCACAGGGGACCAGAGAGCCAGTAAACACCTACCACACCACTCTGCTCTCATTATCACTATCCAGGCTTGCAGATACTTCAGAGTTAGTCCTGTTTATTTATTTTTACCATTATAATTTAGGCTTTTTTGGGGGGAATATTTTCTTAATTGTTTTTGGCTCGCACTTGGGCCTTTCTCTAACTTTGCATCAGTGAGAAGACATTTTCAACACCTCCAACTCTCGACTGTTGCAATCTGGACGGCGCGAATGGAGTGACATCGTTGCGAATTTCTCCGCGGCAAAAAAAAAACAAATCATGGAGGATTTTTGAGGCCATTTCGTTAAAAGGAAAGACGACCGGCTCGCTATAATGTCATCCATACCGGCGAGATTGATCTGCAAGCCCAGTCCGAAAGGGGAACAATCCACGTTGACCCTAACTCTGGCCATGCTGTTTTTCCTCATCAGTAAACAAATGGGGAAACACTCCAATTCCCTGTTCGTGGCCGTGCTTAAGCTGCTCTTCAGGCTCGTGGTGGACTATCTCGGAGGGAGCGCCGTCAGCTACTTTCTCAGGATCTGACACGCCTTTTATGGACGATGACCGTCAAAAGCCCGCCGACTTCAAACGCAGAATGACCTAAGAGAATCCACACAAACTGTTTGACGTGACATTGGCCGGTCTGGGCTCATGGCCGGAGAGGTGCCCGTCGATCAGATCCTCCTGCTCGACCCCAGAGGACGTCGGAGCGGTTTCGAGCAGAAATGGAAAGCCTTGTACCACCTCACGCTCGGACGGTGCCTCTACGGGCTTTTCAGAGGTAAACTACACAATATATGCCTGTTAAAAACCAGTTTAGAGAAGGACGATATTCAACAACGTTCTTTTTAGCTATGGCGATGTAATTGCAATGCTTTAATATCCCAAAAAATAAAATATCAGGCACTCATTTAGTTACACAATATTTAAAAGCCTTTATTTTGACTTCCTTCCCACTCACAATAAAGCCTTTTAAATATTCTGTAACTAAGTGAGTCCCTGATGTCTTTTTCCTCAATGAACTGCACCGTTTTTTTACATAATAAGTTTGGTTAAATTACAAAAAGCACAATGAGACCTAAAAGGATTTTGTTTTTTTTAAATGTAACTTAACCAATACTGATATCATTTTATTATTACCGTATTTTTCGGACTATAAGGCGCATCTAAAATCATGACATTTTCTCAAAAATCCACAGTGGCCTTATAATCCAGTGGCCTTATGTGTGACCTTTGGTTGTGTTTAACCTCCAACCGATTTGATGTTGTCCACATGAGTCTAATAAGGTATTAGTGGGCGAGTCAGGAGGAGTAATATGTTGGCCACATATAGGGCGACTGTGCAACATACCGGTAGTTCTGCCGTGTGCTGTACAAGGACCCAAAATGCCACCATTACCATGCAGATTTCAGGTTTTGTAATTTAGTGTTAAAACTGAACAATGTTGAGAGGATCCGGGCATGTTTGATGCCCAAATCACCAACTGTTAAACTTGTATTTTTGTGTTAGCTACAACTGAGAGTTATTGTAAATGACCTGAATAAAGTTTGATTTATCCGACACACGTTTTGTTTCTCTTATTGTGCCTTATAATCCGATGCACCTTATGTGTGGACAATGACACAACTGACATATTATTTGATACTGCGCCTTATAATCCGGTGCACTTTATAGCCTGAAAAATACGGTAATCATTTATATTGGAGCCGTTTTAAGGCATTAGTATATTCTGCTTTTCTGGACAGTCTATTATAGCCCAATTCGTACGGGATAAATACCTGGGGACTTCGGGTCATTTGCAAATTACCGCCCCACCTCTGTGTTACTCGTGGCGCATTTGCACGGGATCAGCAAAAGCCCCATTCACACGGGATTAGTATTACATTAATATGGACCTTTGATGATTTGTAATAATTGGGGAGGATCCCTAAGACCTTAATCCCGTGTGAACGTGCCATGTCTGTAATTACCAACAATATTACTCTAAACAGAGACACCCGGTGATAATACTATAGTCCTGTGTGAATCAGCATGTTGAAATTGCGCCTTTTCTTTTACTTTCTTTGCTTTCTGCGTCTTTTTCTCTTTCAATCTCAGACAGTAAAATAGAGTAATGTATGGACTTTGTTTATCCCATGCAAATGCAATGCAAGTAACACAGAGGTCGTAATTAGGAGATGTCCCCAGGTTGCACGAGGTGATTTGCGACAGAATTTTTACTTTACAAATTACAGACATGACACATTCGCACGGGATTAAGATCTCAAGCATCCTCAGCAATTATTACAAATCACCCAAGGTCCACAGGTTATACCAATTCAGTGCAAATAGGACTAAAAACAGACACACTGAAACAGCTCTATAGAGGCCATATATTTTCCAGGGACCGGGTTAGAACAACACAACAATCCACCAAAAGCCCTGACAGTTTCTTCTCACCAGTGTGCTCTGACTTGGGGGATACTCACAGTTGCCATTTCTGTAGAGCAGGAAAGGATCTTGAAGCTGGAACTCCAAGTCTTTGTTGATTGGCTCCACCAGGTTCTCAGTGCTGAGTCTGTTCATGATGGTGAAGCCATGGTGAGGAGAGGCAGACCTACAAGAAATACAAGTCATTAGAACATTTCCAGTATAATAGAAGATTTAGACATGATATAACTTATTAAACATGTGTATTTTAATCCAAATACAAGTCAATATCAACTGAGCTGGTGTTTATTATTCTACCGATTGTACATAAAGATTACAGTACACATTTCCTGCTATTGTTGACTAAAAAAACTTAATGATCGTGAGCAATATTGACTAGAGATGCACTAACCCTGGTTCGATTCTGATACTATGAATTTAACTAAATGCCAATACTCTATATGAACAGGTACCAGTGTAGGGACTAAAATTGCATTTATTAAGTTAAAACAAAAATAAAATGAGACAAAACTGATCCAAATGTGTTGTGTGACTGTTATTTATCCTCATGTAACTACAGAACACAATTAAAATAGAAACAGAAGAGAAAATCAAGCAGTTTTTCTGGACTGACTATGACCAGAAATGGTTAGAAATGTCTTATTACATCATTTTATATGTCAAACCAGGATATATAAGCAGATCTATATGATTCTGCAGATTTTTCAGTATCTGCACTGATATTCAATGCCAGTATTGGATCTGTGCATCCATCTACAAGTCCATGGTTAGAGAAGTGTTTTACAATGTCTCCGTTAACACCATTTAAAGGTGATGTGCAAATGAACATGTAGCTGTGTCATGTGAACTAAAGTGCATCCTAAATTGACCAGACGTCCCTATTTACCCGGGACAGTCCCAGTTTTGAGTCCTATGTCCCCCAGTCCCAGCTGATTTATACAAAACCATTGATTTGTGACTATACTGATGTCAGAACAATTCTCCTTAATTACGCACTCAATTCACAATATTATTATTACTAACCACCACAAATCCAGAGACTCACAGTTTTTGATTATGAGCTAAACTAACTGTGGTGTCTGAGTTTTTCTAATTCAGTTATATAACAAGGTACACGTGATGTTTACAATTCCAAACCCACGTGCGAAATACGTCAAATGACGCCAGGTCAACAACAACAAACAAGAAGAACAGACACAGACAAATAAAACACAGAAACTTCTGTGTTTTAACCATCAAACACGCAGAAACATTCTCACCTTGAATAAACAAATAAGGTGCCTTCGATTTCAGTTTTCTCCTGTAAAAACACAACATATGTCAGAGGCTCCGGGGCTAGCATGATATTAGCACACAAGCTGGTGAAAGAAAGACAACAATGCTACAGAAATGTCCATATTGTATCATAACATTAGCTTAAGTTATACTTTTCGTGACTGCAGAAAACACTGTAAGTTGTACAGCAGCTATAGAAAGCAGTAGTGTGGTGTAAAGCAGAGTTATATGGGGATGTTTTTGTTAGCCTTTCGTGCTAAAGGCTAAAGCGCCTCGTATGTGTTTGAATCCTCCTGCACTTTTGGGGACAAACTTACCCATTCATTCGCTTTCGCATTAAAGTTATAAAGTGCCACTTGTCCGGTGACATCGAGCAGCTTGTTGATGTACGGGTCCTGTCTCTGCAGAGCCGCTAAACTCATCAGATGTCCCGCGTTTGCGCTCTCCATCGTGCCCGAGTCTGTGTTTGTGGCTCCCGCACGGAAGGTTTTGTGTGTGACTCACTTCCGCTCGCACCGGAAATGGAGCTGCGTGGAAACTTTGCCAGGGGCGGATTTTTGTTCCGCATGATTAAAAATCTGATCTGACTCGAGATTTGGGTCATTTCCAATTCGACCGATGCTGCTGCTGCTGTGGAGAAAATCATTATGGTGAAAGAATACGAGTTTGCCACGTGGTGTCATTGGGATTTGGATAAAGTCATTATTTCAAATTTAAATGAAATTAGCTGAAACCGACCGGGACATTTAGCAGTCAAATTTACAACTATTAAATAAATAAATAAA
>JACN01123006.1:0-12446 GCA_000787155.1 Scartelaos histophorus | reverse complement strand
GTTGATGAGAAAGAGAAGATCTGATCCACAACTTTGCACCGAAAACAAATCCACTCTCACGGCTAAAGTCGCTACGAGGAAATCTGCCATAGAGATTCTTCCAAGTCGCCACATTCCACGTTCTCCCATCGATATTTATGTCACAACAGAGAGAAATATCTACACCCCAACACTTTATTCACTTGACAATTTAACCTCATCTCTCGTTTCTCGCAGCTCCTTTACCTCTGTCGTGAGCAAAGCAGATTTACTTAGTAGCCGCTAGTGCTAATCCTCCAAATCATCACATTTTCTCTCAGCGCTGTTTATGTTCATAATAGAGCACGAAAACCCGACCGAAGTACAACAGGTTAAGACAAATATTTAGATCTCATGTTGGTCTCAGGTCGGACTCGGACACACCAGAGCGTCTCCTGTTTCTTGTCGACAGTACTGGGCTCAGGTCGGACTCGGACACATCAGAGCGTCTCCTGTTTCCTGTCGACAGTAAAACCACTCGCTCTGAGACTCTGAAGTGTTCAAAGATCAGATCTGCACTTCCAGTTTAGATACAAGACAAAACTGTGGGATTATTATGTGTGAAATGTGGTGAATACTTCAGATACAGGATTTTTAAAGCATAAAAGAGGAGACAAAGTAACAGGAAGTAGAGTCACTGTCGCTAATCTGGTGGATAAACAGACACACGTGAGGAACTATTTCACCTTTTTACTTTTAAATAACGCCTCAAACTGGATTATTTATGATTTGTGGACTGGATGTCAGGATTTGTGCAGGACAATTTCTATGGACAATGTGGATTAAATGCTGCGGTTTAAATTTACAACTTTACAAGACGTGAGGAGTAAAGTCTAATTATTTTCTATATCCTGATTTTCACTATATCCTGAGTTTTTGTTTTGCGTCTCTGTGTCCGTCAGAAGAAACACAAACAATATCCTCTGTGTGTCATTAGCATTTGTAAGAAAATAGTGTGATTTTAATTGCATCGCATTCGGACACAAATATCTTAATGCCTGTCGGGCTCGGGTTGAATGTTTCATTGGACTCGGAAGTCGTGTGTGACAGTGAAGGTCCTATATTACACAAAATCAATGTTCTAATGTTGTTTCCTCCTTAAAAAAAAATACCTGGAGTTGTGTATTGTTTCATTCACGTTTGATAAAAAAAGAGTTACTCAGACTCAGACAGCTCCTTTTACCTTTAGATCAGTAAAGTTCGGCAATTGAACTAGAAGAAGTCTAAATCTAAAGCAGGTTTGTGTGAATGAAACAAAACACAACTCCACATCAGAGCACAGTGTAATCTGACCCTGTGTTTTCGTGTTTTTGGTTTCAGTTCTTGTCTCTGGCCACGGCCCTGTTCTCGTCACATCTTCAGGACTCGACCCCGGCGCCTCTGAACGGAAACTTCAGGAGACCGCAGGAGGCCAACAGTCGCGTGGTGCTGGCGTCTTTTAAAGACGGTGAGTGTGACCGCGCCTCAGGTCAAACCGTGACCTTTTCTCTGGTTAAAATAGTCAAATCACCGGTTTGGAGCGCTCCTCTGCTGCATGGCTCCTACTCTCACCTGCCTGTGGTGGAGCTCTGGAGGACTGTGCTACTCATGAACCTTCACTTAAGCATGGCCTCTCGGACATACTCATTATGTTCTCCTCTGCTGCCTGCACCTCTGCTCCGTGGGGCCCTGAAGCATGTGTCACTGTTTGGTTCTGAGCTTCACTTTGGCTTTTCTCCTGGCACCTTTATCTGGAACCACTTCATGAGATCACCTCTCCTTTTGGGTGCCTCTGTGGGTTCTGGATCCGTCTGTGGATTCTGGATCCGTCTGTGGATTCTGGATCCGTCTGTGGATTCTGTGATCTGTCTGTGGATCACGTCACACCTGCAGCCTGTTTAAACTCTGTGTCTGACAGGCAGAGGACTGGGGGCTCCGACCATCACCCCTCGCTTCATGAGGAAGCGTCTGATGGGTTCTGGATCCGTCTGTGGATTCTGGGTCCGTCTGTGGATTCTGGATCCGTCTGTGCATTCCGCATCCGTCTGTAGATTCTGTGATCTGTGGATCACGTCACACCTGCAGCCTGTTTAAACTCTGTGTCTGACAGGCAGAGGACTGGGGGCTCCGACCATCACCCCTCGCTTCATGAGGAAGCGTCTGATCCATCAGTTGTTGGTGGGAGACCTGGCCGACCTGGCAGATGAAGGCCTGTACCAGCTCCTGCCCAGCGTCTCCAAGCTGCCAGCTGCAAACAGGAAAGAGCAGCGGGCACAGAGAGGGCATAAAGCCACAAAGAACATGATGAGTTCTCAGAGGAAGAGCCTCGCTGTGGGACCTGACCAGAAGGCCCTGTGCTTTGTGTCTGTGGAGCAGCAGGTGGCCCGTCAGCTGCACCAGGCTCATGCAGATCATCTCCTCGTCCAAACTCTAGAAGATGAAATGTTCCCAGAGCTGAACCTCAGGAGTTACCTCGACTGTAGGTCTGACCTGGCTCTGCCAACCATCAGACACATCCTGAGCTCTCGACCCACAGACGAGGCCTGGGAGCTGGACCAGTCTCTGACCAAAGCCCTCTCCGGTCAGAAGAAAACCTCCACTGCCCCCAAGAAGAAGAAACCTGTGACGCACAGCGGCAAACACACCCCTGAGAGTGTTCCCAGGAAACCCCACGGCCACGGGCACCCTCACCCCTGGATCCTGCCCATGGAGTGGGAGGACTGAGCAGAACAACACAGAACTTTCACTTTCAACCAAAGACACTTTATATTTAGCCCAAAGCTGCTTCATTCTTTGCTCAGGAATAGGTCGTTATGTTATATTCTAATTATATCCTAATTATATTCTGTTAAGTGTGAGTAAGCTGAGTCTGACTAATGTGCACATAATGTCCTGCTGCTGCAAACAGAACTGACCCGAAGGAGCAGACTCAGGGCATCAGTGCCAGTGTGAGGTTATGGCACATGTATCTGTGCCAGTGTGAGGTTATGGCACATGTATCTGTGCCAGTGTGAGGTTATGGCACATGTATCTGTGCCAGTGTGAGGTTATGGGCACATGTATCTGTGCCAGTCTGAGGTTATGGGCACATGTATCTGTGCCAGTGTGAGGTTATGGGCACATGTATCTGTGCCAGTCTGAGGTTATGGGCACACATAGAGTCTGTGCCCGTGTGAGGTTTTCCTGGAGCGCTGCATAATTACACAGATCTGTACTTTGCCACAGCTTATGAAATTTACACAGCGTACATGCCTCCTAGAGCCAAATAAAACTCTTTCTGCTCCACTTTGAGATTCTTCATTTTAGACTTTTGTAGAAACAGGAGCAGGAGCGACGTGTCTGTGGTGACGGGTCTGACTCACTCTGAAAACTGTAATAATCATGTTTTAATCTCCCTTCTCTGCCTCAGAGTCGTCGTTCTGGGCTGAACCAGGTGCGTGACTGAAATAATTATTTTACATCAAAACCTCCTCCTCCCCAAATCCCTTAAGTCTAATTACTGAAGATAGTTTTCCCGTAAAGTTTTGAAACTGTTTTGTTTGCTAACCTGACTAGAACAAAGTCATATATAATTTATAATTCTGTAATGGAAACAGGTTAAATTGTCTTTGTGTTGAAAACTCAACCTCCTCCTTTTGAGTGCCTTTCTTATTATAACTTGACTTTTAAAATTGTATGTTTAAAAATCTGATCTGAGCTAAATTAACAATGAATTAACCAATAATAATCAATCAAACTTCAACAATCAACTAACTCTCTTAATACTGTCCGATTTACTTTATAAAGAGCCTATATTAGGTTAAAATGTTGTTTCTTCGTCAAAAACAAACCTGCAGATTTAGGCTGAGTTCTTCTCTCAGACAGAAAACACCCTGTTCCACCTTGTGATGTCATGTGGTGATACAGGAAGTGCTCCATACACCTTCACTTCATTTGGATAAATTCGGACCTGGAATCGCCAATTTCTACTGAAGTAAAGGTAAAAGGAGCTTGAAAACTACCACTTCATGACATCACGAGGTGGAACGGAGCATTTTGACCTTTGGAGATGTAGACAGACTAATAATAAAGAGTAACTCAAACATGTGGAAGAAACAAAACACAACTCCAGGTCTGATTTTGACGAGGAAACAACATTTGTGTAACTTTTCCGGTGGAGGATTCATCAAATATGGCGGATTTCTCAGTGGAAATGTTTTGGTTTTTTTTTGTTTTTTGCCTGGAATGTTCCGCAGTCTGGCATTAAACTTTTCTATCTCCATATTTACCAAATCAGACCAAGTTACAGGTCAGATCTGTGGAGAGGCGACCCCGCTCACAGCCAGAATACCTGTTTTTCTAGTTATTTTTGAGCTATAAAACCACTTGTAATTGAATAAAAGTAAAGTAGAGCTGTTTAATGGCACACTGTGGGACATTCACGCAGGAAAGTTACACAATGCACATTTAAAGCTCGCAATTTTGCATTTAATAACCTAATTAAAGTGATTTTTTGCTCATTTCAGGACTGTATGTCCCTGTGTTGGTGGGCTCCGCTCTGGGACTGGCTCTTATTGTTTTATTCGTGTGCCTTGTAAAAAGAAAACGGTAAGTCTCTCATCAGCTAAGAATAAACCATTTGAATTGTTTTATTGATTTCTACACAATAAATATAGAGAGATATTTACAGAATCATCATATTTCTATTTGCTCTAACCTGAAACGAACCCCACACAGATCGAACTTCAGCTGAAAATACGACTTCTTCTTCGTCTTTCTCACATTCTTTGCGTGAATCTTGGGGCTCGGTGCAACTCTGTGGTTTTCCATAAAGGTCGGAGCTTTTCTGGGTGCCGCTCCGTGCGCGATGAGTAAGTGCATTTTCTGGGAATTACACAAGTAAAAGTGAAGCGTACAGTTTTAGAGAGTTTGGAAAGGGCATAACTCAAACGTGTGGGTGTGGAGGATTTTACTAAACATAGTGACAAACATGGAACTGCGCACCACAACAGGATAATTAAACGGTTTCCCTTAGTAACTGACAGCTTGTTGTGTGACTCAAAACATGGTTGCTGGTTCAATTCCCGCTCCCTCATTGTGTCTTGGATGTTACGCTATTTTCTGATCTCTTATAATGTCGTTTCCTCATCACAAACTGATAAAGGAAGAGCTGCAAGGTGTTTTTAAACTCCACACGCCTTCACTGGAATCATTTGGATAATTTCAGCCACAGAATTGCCCATTTCTACTGAACTAAAGGTAAAAGGAGTTTTCAGTTTGAGAGAAGAACTCAGTCTAAATCTGCAGGGTTTGTGCGTTAATCATGTGTGAATGAAACAAAACACAACTCCAGGTCTGTTTGTGATGAGGAAACAACATTAGAACAGCTCAGAAAATCATGTAATATTGTAATATGGGCCTTTTAAGTGTATTAATGACATATATATATAAAACATTTGATTTGTGTATTCATTTGTTTGTAGATCTCGTGCCAAAAGGACCAAGAGGAAAAGCCTGGAGTACATCAGTGGAGAGAAAACTCCGTCTGACACCACAGTGTAGCCTCCACGTCAGAGACTCTTTATCTAAATGTTCAGAGCTAATCCACTGGGCCCATCCATCTGCAGCCTCATTTATAAAGGACTGCGTAGGAATCAAATAAGTTCTAGTTAAGTTTTGTATAAGTTCTGAGCTGAAGCTCGCTGGCATATGTCAAGATACGGCAAGGTCGCTGAAACATTCTGAGCTGAAAATGTGTGTCCGTATGTCAGCGTGAGCTTATACACACTGCACACGCGGGTCATGAGTTGCAAAGTTCTGTGATCGTTGATACATGTTCACACACATAAGTCATAAGTTGTGTTTTATTGGTCATGACACGTTTGCATCGGTGATACTCTGCTGTGTACTGGGCATAAGTTCTACTGTCACTGGGCATAAGTTCTACTGTCACTGGCAACACGCTGAGCATAAGTTGGTATAAGTTGTATTTAAGTTATCAAAACGTTCTATGCAAGTTACTAATAAGTTACGTATACACCCAAAACTGAAAAAACATTAGTAGTTTGGCAGCGTTTTAGGGAAATTCTAGTACAACGCTGGATAAACCGTCAAGGTGTGACAGGGCCTTAAGCAGGAGCATAGTCCTAGTGGTGACCAGAGGTGAACGCCGAGCAAACTCCCCCTGGATGAGCTCTTCCACAGGCAGAACAGATTTGGCATGAAACACATCAGGTACATATGTATGAGGCGCTGTTATTCTGCCAGTAAAAGTCCACACAAACCGTCCAGGCTCTGCTCACCTGAGTGGGCAGGTCTGGGTCTGACCTCTGTGACCCTGGGCCTGGGCCGGGCACAGGGAAAGTCCTTAAGAGAAAGTTCTCGTTTGCAGGAGCTATTCTGGGTTCAGGCTTCGTGTCACGCGCATGTTCGGGCATCACACCTCTGGTGCGTGGAGCGATAAGACAAAAATAAAAGTGTTGAAGCTGGGTTTAGTCCCAGTGCTTCATTAAACCAAAGTCTCCTGTGCTCCGTCCGAGGAAGAGTTTTCTCTCAGGTTCGCTCGTTATTCCATCCTCTCCATGTTGGGTACCAGCCTGGACTGAAGTCTATGGTCACGGTGGGACTGCACGACTCTGTGCTGCTCTGGGAAAGTGTCTTGCTCATGCACGAGTTTCACATGTCTAATACTGCAGAGAATAATCAGTGGAATAAACAGCTCTTCTCTGTGTTTTGGCTCATTTCTGCTTAAATGCACAAATCTGAATGTAATTCTTTTATATACATGAATTTTCAAAAACTTCCTCAGACTCTCTTCACTTCTGCTCCTCTCCTCAAGTGTCAACTTTTCCTCTGTCTCCAGACTTTGTAGATCTTACAGCATCTTACAGGTCCCAGACGCTGTAGAGATCAGCAAAGTGCAGAGCTTAGGAGGAGTTTTATAAATCCTGCGTAAAGAGCGACTTGTTTAGTGCATAGGTGAACTTTGACCCCAGGCTCCAGGCTTCACCAACTCTGGTTTCAATTCACTTTTTGTTCAATAAACATCACTTCTCTCTGTAACTGCTGCTGTCAGACTCCTAATTTTGGTCTTAAATGTTCATATACACCCACTCTACATGATCCTGGTGTTATTACTTTAGTATTTTGTCCATAAATCAATTTCTGTTCCCAATATCGGGGTGTCCAGACGTCCCTGTTTACCCGGGACCGTCCCACTTATTCTCAATGAACTGTCTGGACGTGGCATCTGTTTTATAATTTGAAGTTAATGTAAAGAACAAAGCGTTTAATACTGCAGGAATTATTTTCAAAGGACAAACCACAAAAAACAAGACAAACAAAATTAAGTGTGAAGGACGGGTACAAAAACACAGATGCTCAAATCATTCAGTATTTTTACACAGAAATGATTTGGACACAGCAGCTCACGCGTCACAATATAAAAGAAATAAAAAATATAAATGGGAATAATACATTTTCTAGCCAAGTCTGTTCAAGTCAAATTAACATAAGCAATAAAAATATCCAAAGTTGGGGGAGACTTGGACTTGAGTCAGATTGAGTCAATATTTTTAGGACTTGAGACTTGATAAAACGGACTAAGACTTGGGACTTGACTCGGACTTGAAGGTCAGTGAAGACTTGACGCTTCCTCTGAAAAAATCCAGACTTTTCTCTTTACAGTCGGTACATGTGGTGCTGAATTTTACAGGAACAAACTGGAACATTTAACTCCCACTTCTCTGTTTGTCACTTTGGATGGAACTGAAGTACTGTGATGTGGTATCTTCAAATGTACTACAGTAATATAAAGTACAACACAGTAAAACAGAGGGAACAGAACATGATCCTTCCATTTCTGTGCAGACTACATGACAAAATAACTGTTATTAAGCACTTTTAAAACTGATTTTCTTCTATTTGGATGTAATGATTCACACAAGATCTTGTCACGACATCTGAAAATGAACAAACAGTATTTCTACAACTCTTATGTACTTTATAAATACTCATATATAAATATACACAGTGACTTTTTAATACAATTTAGCTTAAAAGGCAAGACAAAAATCTAAAGACTTGAAGCTCTAAGCAGACGACTTGGACTTGACTTGGGTTTATGGGCCAGTGACTCGAGACCCGACCTGGACCTGCCTGGGACTTGACCTGGGACTTGGCCTGGGACTTGACCTGGGACTTGGCCTGGGACTTGATTTGAAACGTATGATTATCTTTACAAGAGTTTGTCTGGGGAAAGACGTCGGGCCGTGGTTCTCAAACTTGACCAAGAACCACCAAAATACTCGACCTTCTGAGTCCTACCAGATCTGAGCCAGGTCTATAACCGGATTATTGTTCTAACCAGGACTCAGTCAGATTTATCAGGAGGGTCCAGACTTTTTTCATGGTCACAAACTGAAGCATAGACCAGGTTTAGGACCAGAGACTCATGGACAATACAGTGAATTATTTAAAAATCACTTTTTTCTGAAGTTTTAAATTGTCACCAAAACTTACTCCAGTGTTTGAAACTGGAGGAAGAAGAACTCAGATGTGTTAGTTAAGTAAAAGTACAGATACCAGGCAAATAAATAAAATAAACTGGTGGTCAATACTGTGATTTTTGGGGTCTTTTTTTCTTTTTAAATTAAATCTAATTAAACTTAATCCAGAGTCAGAAAGTGGAGGAAGAAGAACTCAGATGTGTTAGTTAAGTAAAAGTACAGATACCAGGCAAATAAATAAAATAAACTGGTGGTCAATACTGTGATTTTTGGGGTCTTTTTTTCTTTTTAAATTAAATCTAATTAAACTTAATCCAGAGTCAGAAAGTGGAGGAAGAAGAACTCAGATGTGTTAGTTAAGTAAAAGTACAGATACCAGGCAAATAAATAAAATAAACTGGTGGTCAATACTGTGATTTTTGGGGTCTTTTTTTCTTTTTAAATTAAATCTAATTAAACTTAATCCAGAGTCAGAAAGTGGAGGAAGAAGAACTCAGATGTGTTAGTTAAGTAAAAGTACAGATACCAGGCAAATAAATAAAATAAACTGGTGGTCAATACTGTGATTTTTGGGGTCTTTTTTTCTTTTTAAATTAAATCTAATTAAACTTAATCCAGAGTCAGAAAGTGGAGGAAGAAGAACTCAGATGTGTTAGTTAAGTAAAAGTACAGATACCAGGCAAATAAATAAAATAAACTGGTGGTCAATACTGTGATTTTTGGGGTCTTTTTTTCTTTTTAAATTAAATCTAATTAAACTTAATCCAGAGTCAGAAAGTGGAGGAAGAAGTACTCAGTTTTGTAAGTTAAAGAAAATAATACCGGTGCAAAAAAGAAAAAAGAAAAACTCAAGTAAAATTAAAATAATCAAATTAAAAAAAAAACTGCTTCAGTAAAAAATGTATGTATTTTGTAAATGTGTGTATTTTTTACAGATTTTGAGATCTAATGAAGCGTAAAATATGATTTTGAGAAAGATTTGTGCTAAATTTTGTTCAATAGAAACTGAAACAAATATTTTTATCTGTATATTTTTCTTTGCCCAAACTACAAATTTGTTAAAAATACAAATATGTAAAAAATACAAATGTGTTAAAAATACAAATGTGTTAAAAAATAAAGCTTCAGCTTTTTCCGCAGGTCTCAAACTATCATAAAAATACCAGTTAAAAAGTAGAAGTAGAAAGTACAGTTACTTTAAAATGTACTGAAGTAAAAGTAAAAAGGTTTAGTGAATATTTGTCAGTGAAAAACTAAACAAAAGCGGTGAGTGAACTCAGGACTAAACATAACTCAGACTCACGTCTGGGCTCCGCTGGGATGTGGTTTACGAGTCAAGAAGTAAAAAACTAAATCAATGCCCAGAGCTGCATTTTCCAAGATTTATTCCAGTTTTACAGGCAAACAATAAGGAAACATGTCCAGGCCCACACCTGCCGCCGCTCCTGCCGACAGGTGAAACCCACAGGTCCACCCAGGTGCCCCGGGTCCTGCTGGAGAACCCGGTTTATCCAAACGGTGATTAACCAATAAACAGAAAAGGAGCTAAGATAAATTGTAGGAAATTATACTAAAGAAATAGCAAAAATAATATTAACACAGAAAAAATATTAAATGCAAATGAACAAGAACTAAAATAGTAAAGTGACTGACAAACAAACAAAAATATTAAACTAATTTTAGAATAAACGAGCAAATACTCGAACAGCTCCTCTTAAAAATGTACTTACAAATGTATTAAAATATCTTTTTATGCTTCTATAATGGTTCATCCTCCAGTTTATGGAAGATCTTTGTATCCAAACCAGATTGTTAATGCCAAAATAGAACTATTGTTGTGTCCATAAATGTTCAAGTTTAATGGTTTCAAAAAAATGACCCAAAGTCTGATCCAAACCAAGTCTCTGGAACAGCTGAAACTATTTGGACTCAATAACAAAAGAGACTTTGCAAAACTCCATAAAAACACTGAAGAATGCACAAAATATTCACATTTTTGGTTATTATTTGACTATTTTGTGATTCCAGTTGGACATTTTCTTAATGAAGAACAATGAAATGCTTAATTTGAAACCGTTTTTTGATAAACTATGGAGTGATTTATGTTTTTTTAGACCTGCCCTATGTCAAAATGTTTAAATTATCTCAGTTCTAATTAAACTTTCAGTAAAATTGCTTCAGTATGGATCAATTTACCTGAAAGTCTGAGGAGCAACACTGCAAATTTCTCTGATCTGGCCAAGATTTTAAAACTTATATCAGGTTCTTCCTCTTGTTTTCAGATTTATTCTCTACTTACTCGTTCTGAAACTGCTTCATTCTAGTCTAGAGGGAGTTTATTTTAATATAAACTTGTCAAGTAGAATTATCTGTCCATGCAGCAAGATAATTTCACTAGTTTCAAGTCATTTTCTGATAGATTTAAGTGTTTATATGAGAAGAAAAACTGACTTGAGGGACGTGATGTTTGGATCTATGAAACGGTACAAAATAGGACGGTTTTATTCAGTTGTTCCTGTGAGAATATGGACAAAATGGACTTTAAATGAAGCGGTGACTCCAGTCCAAGCGTGTCCACAGCCCCACAGTCTGAGCTGCTCTGACGTCACCCGCCGGCACCGCACACACAGACCGTTAGACCTCGGACCGGACCGTGGCTTTATGTCCCTCTGGCGTCCACAGTCCAAACACGGGAGCGTCCAGACCCGCTGACCAGGCCGCAGTCTCGGCTCCGGCCTGTACTTATCCCCGTGGAAGTGTTCATCAGAGGGAGCCCGCTTCCTCCACAAACAGCGATGCATCCTGGGAGACAGGAGGCAGAGAAGCGGGGCATTGTGCTGCTGGAGGCCGGCGTGGGCAGGGCGGTGATCACGAGACCTCCTGAGACTGGACTCGGAATCACACTCGGAATTCTGCTGGACCTGATGTGGACACATGAGGGGCTGTGTAATGCTCAAAGCTCAAACCCTCACATTACGCTGTTTTCTGATCTGTTACTCCAATTACCTTAAGATATAAACACTTAAATCTACCAGAAAATGACTTAAAAACAGTGAACGTATCTGTGCATGCGGCAAGTTCTCTGAAAATAAACTCCCTCTAGGCTAGAATGAATCAATCTGTCGTGAGTGTTCATGAGCTGAGAATAAGTTTATAGATGCAAAGTTTGATAAACAGACTTAAAACCAGTTTATGATCAGTGTCCATGTCCTTATAATAAATGCTCAGATGCCAAATTAGATAAAATGCTTTACATTCTGCAAAATTCTAGATAAACAGGCTTCAAACCAGTTCATGATGAGTGTGAATGTCCTGATCATAAATTATCAGATGGTAAATTCTAGATATTTGTCCTTAAATCAGTCTGACATGAGAGTCGTTCGTCGTCAGTCTTCTTGATGAGTGTGAATGTGGTGATAATAAATTGTCAGATGTAAATTCTAGATATTTGTCCTTAAATCAGTCTGACATGAGTCGTCCTGTCAGTCTGGATCAAATCTGTATCAAATCTGTATCACTGAATCTAAAAACGAGTGAAGTGTTGCAGGGAAAGCTTCTTTTAAACATTTATGGACTAAATTTAAAGATTTTCTGACAAGTTGAGTCACGGAAGAAAAATATGTGACGAAATATGTGAGAATAAATCTGAAAACAACATGAAGAATCTGAGAGAAGTTTGAAAATCTTGGTCAGATCTGAGAAAATTGCAGAATGTAGAATGTAGTTCACTGTAAAAAACAGACTTTAGCCAAGTTAAGTTGACCTGAATTAAGAAGGTTTTATCCAGGAGCTGCTAACCTCAAAAATACAGTTTCATGACATCACAAGTTGGAACAAAGCATTTCACTTTTTTGGTTTTGTTTTCTCTTCACGCTTGTTGGTAAAAGTCATTTTGACAAAATCTGGGAAAACTGAGAAAATTACCCGGTTTTCTTTATCTAGACGTCACTGTATTTTATTTTT
>KN499380.1:0-31863 GCA_000787155.1 Scartelaos histophorus | reverse complement strand
CTCCACTAACATTACCCTCCTCTACTCAACAGTGTCTCATCTCCTTCAGTTTATCCTTGAGATTCTCATTTTCTCATCAAATGTTCACAAGCCTGAAAATTTGAACTTATCCAATTGGCACTCATATTTGCACAATAAGACTGATGCTCTGTTAATGTGGAAATTCCCTTGAATATCTGTACTTCTCAGAATACTACAGACCCTTCATATTGTGTCATGTACTACATTCATTCATGGCCCAGACCCATCTACATATATTTAATTTGCTTCATTATAGCCTGTCCCATCTGTACCATCCGCAAAGCCTGCCCATCCCAACCATCCCACCCCCACCTCGACAGAAGCACCCAAAGGAGACACTGCAGATGGAAGGGGTTCCTTGAAACGACACAGTGAGTAATACAGGAATAGATTTGTGTGGAATTTGTTTTTAATATTCTCAAATTGTTTTTTTTTTTTTTTTTCCCAGCAAAAGAATACTGCAAAGTGACATTTGCGTTTGAGGCCACAAATGAAGATGAGCTCACACTAAAGGAGGGGGAAATCATTCACATCCTCAGCAAGGTCAGTGCATCTTGGTTCTGCTCTCTGCTCATCCAGCTTATTATTCAAAGACCAGTTCTAATATCTACATGTAGAGAAGGATGTGGGTTTTTTCATAGCCGATGCCGACAACAATTGTTAAGACTCCAGAGAATTTAATACCTGGTTAGGCCTGTTGATATTTTCTGGACAATATGTAATGCAGATTTTTGTATTTTTTCCCGAAATAATTTTTGAAAACTCATCTACCACCCTGTTTTATTACAAACTGGATAAGAGAACAGTGTATTCCCATTTTGTGCAGTTTTCACACCTTTTAGGCAGCTTGTCAGCCCAAACAAAATATTGGCGTGTGTTGGAGATTTAAGGCAGATAGCCGACGCGCTAAAAAGTGTAAATAGTGGTCTGTGTCTATCTCTGTGTAACAAAAACTACAAAAGCCACAAAAACAAATTTGTAAATTCCACTTAATGTGATTACTGTTGCTCCTGTAGATGTCAGAGGTCAACTCTTATTTATACTGCTGATTCAGTATGAACAAAATTATGTCTTATTTTCAAAACACTGCATCACTTTGTATTACGCAAGAATGGTAATCCAACTGATGTTCGTTTTGAGCCATGACTCTTACTTGAATCTCCAATAGAATCTAAACAAACCTGTCTGAGTGGTTCTTTGGTTCTATTTAGTTCACTGACGCAAAACGTGAAAAGAAGTTTAATATAGATGTTGCAATTCTCACCAATAGACACAGATGAGTTAATTCTCATTATCCTGGGATGATGTAGATTGACCATTGCACTTGTATTGACTTGGGTAGAAAAAAACAGTAGTAATAATGCAATGATAGTTTTTTGATTTACACAATAACTTTTCCCCAATAACTGACCAAAATAAAGTTTTTTGGTTTGTTTTACTGTACATAAAACATTCGTCTTGACTGATGGTCTTTTTTTTTGCCCTGGAGGAGGGTATTCACATCTTGTCTCCATGGGAATTTTCCCTAGGCTACAGTCTTCCACAGTAATATTTCTATATCCTTGGAGAACGTTCTGAAGTATAGTTTTAATTTTTTATTTCCACCTAATCTTGCAGGTGATGTGCCCCCTCCAGAAAGTTACATACTGTATCTAGCTTTTTACATAGCCTTTTAAAATTAATGCCTGATAGTAAAATACACTATTGAAAAATATTGCTATACAGCAGTGAAATCTATTTACAGTCCACTCCAGTGTTGTTGTGGGTATACTTGAATAGTTATTTTCTGCGCCTTTAAGCGGTCACATTTAATTAACAAACCTTCTGTTGAAATACTGACGGGCATGGTGAGCACAGAGAACCCGCCAAACCAGATCAGAAGCAGCAGTTGTCCCGGGGGCATGATAAAGATGGTTACTGCTCTGTCATCTGAGCACACTGACACACAAACATGGGCTCACTGCTTGGCTTGCTTTAGACCACTGCCTCCATCTAGTGGCAAAATGTCAGAAGTACCACTTTATCAGGAGTAGGGCTTTTCTAATTTATCAATACAGATATTGATGCAAAATTTGGTGATACAGTATTGACTGTGACTGATGTCTCTGCCTTATCGCCTATATATATATTTTTTGTATGTTTTACAAACTTATTTTGTGGCAATGGTACAATTTTGCTTCTTGTTTAGAGAGAGAAAACATGTTTATGTAATGCAATTGAAGCATTCACTTATTAAAATATTGTATTTCATATTAAGTTTCTGTATTTATTAATTTAACAAAGAAATACTGATGGTATTTGGTTCTGAAAAAATAGTGATATATGCAGAATTGTGCTGTTATTGTATTACAGACTATCTGTTGCATATCAAATAGGGAAAGTGTGTGATTCCTAACCCCATTGTGTGTATCTATGTGGTAATGAAATGTTTTTGTCGACACTGGATCAAGGACACAGGCGAACCCGGCTGGTGGAGAGGGGAGGTCGGAGGAAAAGAAGGCGTGTTCCCCGATAACTTTGTGATGATGGTCAATGATACAGACAAAGATGTGAGTGTTACAGTTCAGCCGTACTTGGTTAAATTTTAAACACCTTAAATGGTGCTATATTTTATATTTTATTTGCTAAACTACTTCTTCTACTTATTTTAATATAGTTTGGTGGTACACATTTATAAGCAGTTTCCTGCATTGTTTCTGATACAAATTGTTGACTTTTTATACCTATTCTTGCCTGTGCCTATACCTTTACAGAAAAACAAGTAACCACTGTGTTTAAAGGGCTCAAATTACACTACTTTCTGATCTATGTTATAATGTTTTTTCCTGATCACAAACATACCTGGAGTTGTGGTTTGTTTCATTCACACATGTTTAACACGCAAACTCTGCATATTTAGGCTGAATTCTCTCAAACTAATGTTTCATGCTGTGATGTCAAGCGGCAAGGAAATGCTCCACTGTTTTTCTGTTTTAAAACTCCACACACCTTCACTGGAATCTTTTGGATAATTGCAGCCATGGAATTGCCAATCTCTGCTGAACAAAAGCTAACAGTTTCTGAGGATGAGAAACATTTTAACATAGCTGAAAACAAAAAGAGTCAGTTTTGTGTAATAACCTTTAATATCTCAGCATTGTATCCCTTCCAGTAATTTTAGCTTGCATTTATCATCATACATTTTACATCTTATCTACACGTATTGTTGACACACTTTTCAGTTTTGTCCATTGTCCATACAGTGGCATATTATCTAAGTGACATTTGTAATTAAGTGATGTAAGAATGACACAACTCTTGTATTATGCATTGTACAAGCATTCTAAGTAATTATCGTTACTATACAGTAATAATAAAAAGGTCTCTTGACAGTCTGCTATCTCTAATGAGTACTATAATGATTAGCAGGTATCAGCCAGTCAAAATGGTATTTTCTTAATTATCTAATGTTTGGGTTTTCTTTTAGGCCGGAGCATTAAGGGGGTCCCTCAAGACGTCACTAAGGTCGGACCATGAAGAGGTGAGTGAACTTTGTAAAATTGGCAGAAATTCATAAATGTCGCAATAAAGTCAAAATCACAGTTTGTAGTCTTGGGTATTTGATGATTGCAGCAGCTCAATTATTTAGATAAAAGAATGTAGTTTAATGAGAAAATCTTCTCTTCAGCGTTCTCACAGTGTGCACTTTGAACAGAATGAAATATATGTAATTTCCGGACTATAGAGCGCACCTGAATATAAGCCGCATCAACTAAATTTCCGAGTTGTACCTATATAAGCTGCACCTGCATATAAGCCGCAGGTGTCCACGTCTTTAAAAACGTTTTCAAGTTCAGGCCGTCTGCTTTTATTGCCTCTGAAAGTGCTTGTCGTCTTTTTGCATTGAGTCAGTTCGTCGCTGCCGTCGCCACCGTCTCGACTTACTGATGCTGAATTTACAGCAGCAGCTCTACGTGCACTCAGGCTGCGTTTCCGCTGTGTTGCCAAATAAATAATCCGTCCATATATTAGCCACACCGTCATATAAGCCGCAGGGTTCAAAGTGCGAGAAAAAAGTAGCGGCTTATAGTCCGGAAATTATGGTATATGGAATTGAATCATAGTACTTGCAATATTTTCCCAAATCATTTAGATTTTATTGTCATTGTCTTTCAAAAATATGCTCTAAAAATATGTTTTACTGTCCAATACCCCACTGAAGACTAGTTTAACATTGAAATGATAATAATTTGAAGGTATATTTTATTTTAAAAGTCATTATGTTTCAATCAGCCCTTATGATGTTGAATATTCTTAAAGATTTCTTTGTAAACATTTTTCAGAATTCAGGGGATCACATCAAACAATGCCCCTGTTTTGTATTAGTAAAAGGGAAAGAAGTATGATGAAAAGGAAACTAAATTAAGATGCACACTTTGTTACTTTTAAATGAAATAAAGTTCTGTGAAGTTGGGGGCATGAGGTTTCAAATATAGTCATCTGTATAATCTTTGAGACCTTTCTTACCATTTAATGAGGATTATAGCATATCAGTATTTTTATCTGATGCATGCTAAGTCACATCCTGTGTAATACATTCTGCCATACATTATCACACTTCCTCTTTATGAATGAGGCCTTTATGCTTTTATGCCAAGGTCAGTTTCTTATACAGAGTTAATATGAGCTTCATTATAGCTGCGAGGGCCTATTTTGTACTTATGCCCCATTCACCCATCTGACACTAACCAGCTCCTCCCCATCTATTAGAGCAGTCTATCAGCATGGTGGTAATGGACCAAAGACTAATTATAACTAAACTGGAGCAGCTCTATAGAGTCAGTAATTGTGGTAGGACAAAGGTGTAGGTGTAGACTTGTGATAAAGATGAGTCAATCTGATAAGTCACTTTCTAATGACAGAACCCACACACAATCTCTTCAGCTGGAGATGGTTAGTGTGTTGTTAGCAGGTAGGAATTTAGCTTAAACATTGAATCAGTATTGTTCAGTCAAGTCAATAATTTAAATGGAACAAGCCTGTGTAGCAATCTTTCAAGAGCTTAACTGTATGATGTGCATGATGTGGTTAATTTTGCATTTGACTGATAAGTAAACCCCAACTAACAGATTTAAGGGACCCATGCATAGTGTATTACACTATCTGATCTATGTTTCCTCATCACACACGTATTCAGAGTTGTGTTTTGTGTCATGTACACATTAGGGGTGTAACAGTACACAAATATTTTTGTTCTTACCTCCGTTTTGAAGTCACGGTTCGGTTCATTTTCGGTACAGTATGGGAACAAATTACAAACAAGCAAATGCTTTTTGTTTATTTGTGTTTTTATAATTTATTTTAACATTATTCAAACGGGAAAATAAAATAAAAAAAAAAATAGATGCAAAGTACTGCTGAGTAATACTAATAAGTTATAATTATATATAATTAAAATGGTTTAGACCTTGTTTAGACCAGGTTTAAACCTTGTCTAGGCCTGGGATAGACCTGGTTCATACCTGGTCAAGACCTGGTTCAGACATTCGTGCCTGGAGCCTCCCTAAAGAGCCGAGCCTCCGTGTACATGCACGTGTAGCGGGGGAATGTAAACACACACAAATTGCGTGAACTCACTCGTGCTCAGCCCGGTACCGAACCCAACGCCCGGTACGAATACATGTACCGTTACACCCCTAGTACACAGGTTTAACACACAAATCTTGCATATTTAGTCTGGGTTGTTCTCAAACACAAAACCCTCCACCTTGTGATGTCGTGTGGTAATGCAGGAAGTGCCCCACTGTGTTTTTAATGTCCATACACATTTCCCTAGAATTATTTGGATGAATTCAGCCTAACAATTACCAAGCTCCATTTTGAGCATTTTGATCTTTGGAGATGTAGACAGACTAATAATCTAAAGATTACAACTTTGTTCATATTTTTGAGGTGATTTTTGAGGTAACAGCATTCTAACATGGTTTATAGCTCACAATAGTCAGTTTTGTGTAACACAGGGCCTTTTAAAGACACATTTTGGAACATGTCCACTGGGTTGCCAGATATCTTCTGTTATTGAGAAACTCTAAAGGAATATCAATGGATTTATTTTTGCCATTATCACACACCCTTACTCATAATACTCCACAAATGGCTTCCTCTTACATCACTTATGCATATTATGTTTTTTTTTTGTTTTTTTTAAACCTCTTTCTATGTTCATTTCTTTGTTAATCTGCCATTTTCATGTCCATCTCTTTGTTAATCTACATGGAATACTAAAGCTAAACTGTTAAAAAGATATTTTAAACTTCAACAATACATTATATAAAAGTCGAGAGATGGAGAAAGAAATTGTGGGATTGAGAATTGAGATTTTAGGGAAGTACCAGTTATTCATGGTAAATGAGTGCAAGGTGATCTCTCTCTCTTTTTTAAAATATAAATAGCATGACTTATTTATGTTTATGTACCTTGTATGAAACTAAACTGTCAGTCTTGGTGAGAAAAGGCCAAGTTTGTCCTGTAATGTGAAAAGCTGGCAAATTTTTATTCCCACTTCAGCTTCTATATCGCACTCAGCTCTGCCCAAAATGTATCCACGCTGTGTCTTGACCTGTATGCTAAAATAATATTTCTATCTACCCCTATTTGAACAGAGGTGAGATTTTGTAATGGAAAACTTAGAATGTACAGTCAAATCTACAAGTGGCTGCAAACATGTGCATAGTGGTTCTGTTTGGGTGGTGATCTCCAGCTACTTTTAATTATGGAGGTGCTATTTCTTTGCAAAGAATATTGGCATTTATTTAAATGCCCTATATAGTATGCAAAATTGATTCTTATGAGCTTTTAGCCATGTTACAATGTTGTTACATCTGCAAAAACATACCTGGAGTGTTTTATTTCATTCTCACATGTTTGAGTAACCCTTTACTTTACTAACACCAACAACAAAGAGCTGTGAAAAGATTGGCAATTTCAAGGCTGAAATTATTCAAATGATTTTAGTAAAGGTGTATAGAGTTTAAAAACATAGTGGAGCACTACCACTTCCATCACAATTTGGAACAAATGTTTCAGTTTGAGAGAAGAACTCTGCCTAAATATGAAGGGTTTGTATGTTAAATATTAGTGAATGAAACAAAACACAACTCCAGGTACATTTTTCATTAGGAAACAACATTATAACCGATAAGAAAATGGCGTAATATGGGCCCTTTAATTACAAGTGTTTTAATTTGATCAGTGAATGCTTCAGAAAATGCATGTTTATTGGTGGTGCTTCCCACTTCTGCCTCCATGAATTTGAGGTTATTACTTTTCTGGAAAGCTCCTCAGTATGGCATTAAAGCATCCCTCCACCAGATGGAGAAGGTGACCTTTTGAATGTGAGTCCCAGCTTTTCACACTACAGGACAAACTTGACCTTTTCAAGACCAACACAGTTTAGTTCCATACAAGGTAATGATGATAACCTAAACATAAATAAGTCATGCTATTTCTTAACTTAAAAAATATAGCAGAGAAAGCGGAGAAAGAGGGTGGGGGTACAATGTTCATACCAACAGACAGATCACCTTGCACTCATTTAGCGTGGCTTACCTGTACTTGCCTATAATTGCCTTTTTTTTTTTCAGTTGTGCACATTTTAAGTAATTGTATAAATCCTGCAACCCAATTCTATTAGTGATTACTGGTATTTAATAACAAAGAAATGCAATATTATAAATGGATTGAATACATAAACCAAACAGTTGTGCTATCTATGACAAATACATAAATTTTTTGCTTCAAATTGGATGCACCAGTTTTTAGTGCACCGTGTAGTGAAATAATCTAAGGCTGTGAACCCAATTGCTTTAGTCTTTAAATATGTACATAAAGAAATGAAATCGAATATCCATGTATATCTGATTAAAACAAAGTATTTCCAGTATGTGACAATGTGCTGCACTTAGTGGCAGTGTTTGTATGCTGCTGATGCTTGGCTGCGTAATTGAATGTGTTTATCAGGTATGCATATATGAGCATGCACAGGGTGGATAATGTGTAATTACAAAAACAGATTATTATGGAAGACTTGCACCCTGGGTTACGTGGTGATATATGATAATGGATTAAAAGATGATGCAAAACATAAGTATATGTTATGTATAGTGGTGGGCCGTTATTAGCGTTAACGTGCTGCGATAATGTGGGGCTCTTATCGGCCAGTATAAAAAATATCGCCGTTAATCTATTCTCAAAGTTGGGCAGGGATATGGGTCTATATTAAGCGAACTATGATGACTTTCACCTTTAGCGTGGATATATACCTAGCCGAATTGTACTTATGCAATGCGGAATTAGCTTACTATAGCATCACAAAGCATCACTTAACGAACGCTGATGCCGGGTCAAGCACTGAAACGCCGGGGAAGAGTCGCCTAAGAGGCAAGCCCGTCAGTGCAGCTCTATCAGACAAGCTAACTAATCTTTTTGCTCAGTGGATTGCCACCAGCTGCCGACCATGACCGTATATATGAATGGACATAGCTAAGGCGCTAACCTCAAAACGAGCGAGCTGTTTATAATTTATCCAAATTAGCCTTGTGGTTTTAAGTTTCGTTTCTGTAAAAAGTAAACAAATGTGGGCAAAGCTGCATTAAACACATTATAATATAAAACGGGCGGATGTGGCTCTCTAGTGGTTATGGGTTATATGTTGTAAAACTGAGTTTATTTATGCAAAAGATCTTTATTAATAATCTGATGCAGTGTAAAACAGTGTAAAAAAGTATGAATGGGCCTTGCTGGTTTTACTTTTTGAAAAGTTTTGTTTACAAGGAATTCATTTTTTATAATATTTCATACATTTGTTACTTGTTTGAGAAAATTTGATTTGATTTGTAATGATTTTCATTTGAAGTTAAAGCACAAGTTTTCTACATATCCCATGTTATTTTTTTCACTGGATTATCAAAACACTCCATCCATCTGCTCCTGGTTGGTCCATCCACTAAATTTTAGAAGTCGTCACCCCTGACATAGAGCCTGGCTCCAGTATAGCGAGCCTCATTTGAGCGGTGCTGAACACTGTGGGTGACGTCATGGCGTTAATCTAGGTTAATCTAAAACTGGCAATGAGATTAATCTAAATTTAAAAAAAATATCTATGCCCACCATTAGTTATGTAACATGTAGGGTTAAGACTTGCACAGTATTTATTTTGCTCATACAATTCAGTCTAATAAAATGACTTTACTCTACGTTGTTATATTGGAAGAAACATGGCCCCGAGTTGGTTCATATTACATCATTATAAATTCCCCAGATAATAAGATTTCTTTGTAAAGCAGTTGAAACATGGTAAAGTATGCTGATGTAGATATCTTATAAGCTCGTGACACTATCTCTGTTTTTCATTCAGGTTTTGCTATTGTTGTGAATCACCCATGTCAAATTACCACATGTGCTCTTTTGCTACACCCCTAAATCTCCTTTTGGTATTCTCCTGGGGCTTTGTAATATGACAAAAAGATCATTCTTTTTGATCAGTCACAATTTGCAAAGTCTTATTATTAAAAATGATTAAAATTGATTGATTAGTTTATCGGTGGCTGAGTGGCAACACTCAGGCCTCACAGCAAGAAGGTTACGGGTTCGATCCCCGGGTCGCCCGGGCCTTTCTGTGTGGAGGCATGTTTCCTGTGTGGAGGTTGCATGTTTCCTCCCCGTGTCTGGATGGGTTTCCTCCGGGTACTCCGGTTTCCCCCATCAACCAAAAACATGCAACACCCTATGAACAGGGACCATAGACCGTCAGTTCCTCCCTCCTGTGGGCACCACCTGCAGAGGGGTTCATAGGGTCTGGGTCTGGTGCATAGTGTAATGGGCAGAGTGCTGCCCCCGCGACCCAGCTGGATTAAGCGGGAGAAGATGGATGGATGGATGGATGATTAGTTTATTTCAGTCACAGGTTTATTCTGACATTATTCTAGAAACAGCAATATTTAAAATGCTGGAAAACAGAAAAGGTGTAGGCTGAAATTAATTAAAAGCTTTAAAATAGAAATGCTTTTCATATTAATAATTTCCAAAACAGAAATTATGCAAATTTCTTCCACCAAACCACCAAACTGGCAAAGGACTGGCTGGGGACCTCTTATTTAAAAAGACCCAAGCTGATCACTGACTATTAGAGATGACTGGATTTCTATGAAAAATTGATTAATTACACAACCCTATCTCTGGTAATGTTTAAAGTAGTAATATGCATGTATTTAGTTTATCAAGTATTTAAGTCCATGCTAAAAACTACACAAAGTGCATTTTGTTGTCTTGCTTTGTTGCACTCTTGTTTTGACCTCATTTGGAACCTCAAGAGCTCCTCCAGACAGAGTAGCCGTTTTCTCTGGTTAAATTAATGAGGATTCACCCGATGCAAGAATGTGGCTCTGGATTTTGTTTACGCTCATCACTTTTCCAATCCTTTCTAATCATGTATATTAGATTTAACATATTTAGCTGTAATTTGTTACCTGTTTGCCTGTTAGCTTTGATCAGAGTTTGACCTATTTTTTACTTCTTCCCCAGAAACCAAGAAAGCCACCGCCTCCGTCAAAGCAAAATATTGGTGAGTGCACTTCTTAAATCACTAAAACATTTATTTGTACTAGTCAAATGTCACTGAAGGCATCAAAACTATGAATGATCACATCTGGGATATAGTAAAAAAAAATAAACTTAAAATTATTCAACTAGTTTTAGTTAAGACTTAAAAAAATATCCATTGGTTTGAATCCTGGTTTACACTCTTGGCATTTCTTGACCCTGAAGTGAAAACCTGTACAGGTAGCTTTATCATGAAGCTCATTAAGAGAAGACAAGGGTTTGTAGTAGTGCTAATAAAGCAACAGGTAGCTACTTTGAGGAATTTTAAGATAGTTGAGTTATTTAACTTTTTTTCTTGGTTATGTAATTATATATAGCCTGTTTTACATATTTTATTTTTTGGATATGTATTAAAAATGTAGAGTAAAGTAATAAACAAGAAGAAAGACAAAAACAATGAATCAGTGGGTGTGGCCAGACTTTTGACTGGTAGAGTATGTTTAGTAATGCAAATGTGATGCTACTTATAAAATTGAACCTCAGTCTTTCCTGTCTCCACCGGATGTGACTATTGCCTTGCCAGTACTGTAGCAGACTTCCTGTGTGCGTGTAACTGTGGTTTGCTACAAAAAGATTGAGTTCGCTCATGACCTGATTCATTCAAAGCAGAAAACACAAGACAAAGGAAAGACAGAAAGAAAAAAGTCAAAAGTTAAAATGTTTCGTTTTTCAGGGCATAAACCAGAGGTGCCAAGTGCGGAGAAGAAACCCCATCCCATCCGGCTAGAGGATAAAGGTAGGTTCAGTTCTGTGCAGTTATTCCCACTTAAATAAAACATGATAGAGCTGCCAGATGAATGAGTTAAAATCACAATGTGAATGGATGCAATCGGCAAATTGTAAAGGCTGCAATTTCCATAATTTCCTCCATAAACGACAACATTCCCTGTCTTATTTTGCAGAGAAAACTGAAAACCCTGTAGTTTAGATCTGTACAAACATGCTCCGGAAAGTTGCTTTAGTCGGTCAGTCTTTTTGTCATTTTTTCTGAACGCATTTAAAATTAAACTTAAAATTAAAACTTTGGACCAAATCATATTACTGAAACATAAATCATAAATCTAATCACAATGCTTTTGAAAAGTATTCACCGGTAATTTCTCCATATCTTTCAGCCTTAAAACATTATAATTTCATCAAGATTAACTTTGCAATGTACAGGTGAGGGTGTGACTCATTTACCAGAATAGGCTTTGTCATGTGGTGGATCAGTGTTCAGAAAGTACAATATTACTGATAGAAAAAAATAAGGTTAGACTGATATATAAGGGCAATTTTTGCACTTTTTAAGTATCAGCAATTAGCCTTAAATCTCCAGCGCAGTTTGATATTTTGTTTTTTTGCTGCTGTCAAAAGCATACACATAATATTTCATGTGAACACTTTAGTTAAGTGCAGACCAATGCCTGCAAGAAATGTGACTATACAGGCCTCTCATACATGTGTGGGAAAAAAGGACTGTGTGTGAGTTTGTAATAATTTCAAATAACATAATTTGCGGAAAATATTCAGAATCAGGCCAAGTTATGGGCAGGGGAAAAAAACCCAAACAAAACAAAAAAAAAGTTGACTTCTACAGAAAACAGAATATCAGCGTAATGTGAAATGTTCAAATCCCAACAAACTTGGAAAATAATCCATCGTGGTATTATTTTGTTCTTTGTTAAACCCTTTTTCACATTAGATTAACTGTCCTCTATTATGGTATTAGGCATATCAAGTGAGTTTTATAAAGTTATATTTCCATGTCTTGTCAACAGGATAGTTGCTAAAATCTTGGTCATAAGATATTGTATTTATCTAAGCAATTGAGAAAAAAACAAACAAAAAACATTGTTGCAAGGTCTTCAGTGTAAAACCTTCGCTATTGACTGTTGAACATTTTTATGTAACAGAAACCAAATCTGATTTCGATTCCTGTTTGTGCCCATCACGATTAAACTTTTTTTTTTCTAACTTCTTTCAAATGAACAAGGTTAAGCTCATGTTTTTAATGTTATTGTACATTTCGAATAGCGTTGGAAGATAATTTTGTTGGGTAATTTGTCATTTATGCTTTATATATATTTTCTTCACTAATCTATCACAGTTCAGAATTTGTTATCTTGCCAGGCTTAATTATAATGACTTTACTTGTACTTGTAAAGCAGCATTTCACATTGAACTTTCTCTGTATCAAATGTGATCACGTCACGTTCAGACAAATCCTGTAGTAGAAATGGTGCATGCACAGTTTTAAAGAGGGAATTTGCTGTGTAAGAACAAGAATTGCTGTCGGGCAGCTTTTTTCCTTTGCTAGTTAATTAGAGTTTCTCCCTCTCCTAATGAAACATGTTTGAAATGGACATGTTTGAAATGGACATATTTAAAATCAAGGCAGGCATGCTCTCTTTGACCCTAAAGCAAGAAGGAGTTATACTGTAATTTAGTGGAGTAGCTCAGGGTTTTGTAGGGTTTTTTAAATCTCACTACGATTAAAAAAAAAAAGAACATTGTGTCTTAAAAATATGAAAACACAGTTAGTTCACTGTAGACAGTTTACAGTTATTTCTCATTTCCCTTATGCATGCCAAGCACCGTAGTTATTCAATACGATGAGTTATTAGTGCTTACCATGGTAATAACAACAATTGGCCTGCAAACTGCATACTTCCTGATACTCTAACAATAAAACATTATTAGACAGTACACAGCGGACTTGTTTGGACCGCAACACCTGCTGTACTGGGGCAAGATACATTTTACTCAGATATATGAACAAAAAGCAGGTTCAGGGCCTTTGATATGTACTTTGATTTACATTTAGTTGACAGATATTACAGCTGGATTCAACGTATAGCAGTATTTATGTGGTTTGGTGCAGACATACTAAAATGACATTGTTGTTTATAGCAACAGTCAGTCATGTGAATCTGATATGCAATAAAGTGTTAACTTTGTACGCTTTTAAAACACTTTATTGTATATTTGATGTACTGTGCCCCCACATCTTCCTGATAACTCTCGTATCGCAGGCATTGATCATACAGTATACACAAATATTCACACGTGTTTTTGCATGTTCCCCTCGGCCAATTCATTTTACTTAATAAATAGAATAAATCAATATAGGTACACAAGTCCAAACGATGTGTAGGGATAATTTTGAAATTAAGATACAGCAGTAACTCACAGTATTCACTCTATAGCTACTGCTGTTGTATTGGTGACCTATTATATACAAAATGCATGTGGACTGTTTAAATTGATATTGCCCCTTATTGAAGTATCCATGCAATAATACGCATGACACTCTGCCTTCAATCAGCAACCAATTACATTTAAATATAGCCTGACAGTGTTTGAATTTCCCATAAGACAGCTCCAGTCATTTACATACTATTATTCACGTGGAGCCAAACATGGAGCACCCACTCAGAGATCTCAGGGCAGAGGGGGCCATCCATTAAACTGTTGTTGTCAGCGCAGTGCACATACGGCTGTGTTTGTTTATGATACTAAAAATGGCTTTGTTAACCATACAGAGAGGTCTTCTACACATGGCTCTTCTGACCATGATGCCATGGTCCAACTAAATCTTTCCTTAGTTTGTACTTGCATGTCAGTTTTTATATTTATATTTATATATATATTATAATTATTGGGCTCCTCTCATACTTACTCAGATTGTATTTGCTCAGCTTTTACAGCAACTAAGACATCTTGATTAGAGATCTAACATGTTTTGTTTTGGGGTTTTTTCTGCATTTGTCATCTATTTTGGTATTTTTGCAAAAGGGAAAAAAGAGATTAAGTTTTGATTAAATTGTTAGACAAGGTCAGGTGTATTTGTATTTGTTAATACTAGACTCATGTTGGGGAATGGTGTATAAATTCTGGAAAACAACCTTTAAAAGAAAAAAAAGAAATGCAGAATGCTGTTATTACATATTGCTACATATGTAAAAGGTTGATGGCCATGGTAATATGCTTAGTAATTTACTTTATTAACACATTATTGTACAGAATTTTGCATCATGCTGCCAAGGGGCCCTGTTGTCATTGAACTCCCCTTTTAGTGGGTTTATATTTATAATATTATAAATAAAATAGTAATCAAGTATTTGTTCATTATTTAGACTTTATGCTTTATTAAAGGTGCACTCTTTAAAATTTCTAATGGATGGTCTGCCATCTTATGTCTCCATGGATATGTGATTGCTTTGTCTGGAATGTTCCACTGTTCAAATTTAATCTATCACGAGGGAGACAAGCAGGTTACAGCACTAAACAAGATTGCAAGTCAGATCTGTGGAGAGTCAAAGTCTGACAAAGCAATAGCATCTAGCAGTAGCATTCAAATAGGTGAAAAGTTGCACGGTGCACCTTTTTAAGAAGATTTAGGTGTAGCTGTTAAAAAGTATTACCAAAGATAACATTTCTAATGCCCCAGTGATCTATATTCAAAGTGGTTCTCATTGTGACTGTTTTAGAAAATAGTTGTAAAATGTTGGTTTGGTGTGTCCACTGCTTTGTGCCTTTATTTATGTGCAACAAAGTGAGCAGCTAGCAGTTGAACCAAATTTGTGAATTAACTATTTTGTGGTCTGAAAACATAATTTGCCTCTGACACATCTCTAATTGTGTTTGTGTTGTTTTTCTCTCAGTTGACAAATCAGTGCCAGAAAAGCACTCAAAGCCTGCACCGCTGCCCCCGCCCAAACCCACGGCCGGGAAGGGTCGCCCCATGAGTCACCCACCCAAACGCCCAGACAAACCCCTCGCCCCCTCTGCCAGCCTCAGGTAAAAGCTGGGATCACTGGAGCGGGTGATCATGACTGGTGGTACTTTAAAGGTACACTGTGTAACTTTTTGGCTGGAGGTCAGTCATCTGCTTTTTATGTGTATATGTATGACAGCTGTACATTACTTTTACTCAGTTAGTTTTTTATAGCTCAAAAATACCTAGAAAAGCAGACATTCTGACTGTAAGTGGGAATGCCTCTCCATAAATCTGATCACTAACTTGGTCTGGTTTTGTCTCCATGAAGATAGAAATGTTCAGCATCATACTGTGAAATATTCCTGACAAAGCCGTAACATCTCCATGGAGAAAAGCATTTGACAGACCCTCCACCATAAACGTTACACAATGCACTGTTAAGTTTGCGTCAAAATGTTTGGCTTTATTTGTTTCGCAGATTTCACATATAACAAATCATACATACATTAATAATTACATTTTGTATTAATCCTTTAAAAAGTCTGTGCTTGAGCAGTTGTTCAGATGCTGTTTTTGAACATTTAACTTCATTTCAAAAGCAAAATAAAGAATGGCCGTCTGTAATGATTTCACCATCATAAACAGAGCCAACTTTTAATCAGCAGCATTTAACAAAAAGATGGAACAATCCAAACCACAAGCTTTTACTGACAGAGGATTGGCAGTAGACCTCTCTATTAAAAGACCCAAGTTGATCATTGAATTGTGATTTCATTTCAAACCATCAAAGTTCAAAACCTTGTATTTTACTTCTGCTATATTTCATGTGGTTTTGTTTTCCATCTGTTCTCAATAATTATTAGTTATATTTTATGGTTTCTCGTCCTCTTTTTTTTTTTTGCAGACACAATGGAGAGGTGCCTTCTACTCGGTCAAAGCCAGAGCCTGAGCCGTTACCACAATTACCCGTCTCCAGACCCAGGACTCTGTCTGTAGAGATCACAGACAAACCAGTGGAGTCAGGTACACACCGCACACCTCTCACATGTGTACTGCAGGCGTCTGTAGTCAAGGGTCAACCACGGCCGTTTATGCTCACATTTTGGCAAAAGCTTAACGGTGGATTATGTAGCTTTTTTGGTGGAGAGTCCCTGACCTGATTGTTTTGAATGTTGAATGTTCCACACTGTAGCTCTAAGCATATTCATCTTCATGGAGGCAATCATGTGACACTACCAATTTACAGGTCAGATCTATGGAGAGATGAGCCCACTCACTTTGTTTGGTAAAAACACATATTTTTAAATTACAATCTGCTAATAATGTTATCACATTGCAGTTGCAGTTAGGGTTTGGTTTTGAATCATGCTATATATTATGTTGTTATGTCTTACATTCTACAAATTAGTTGGTTAAGGTGTATCAAGTGTTGTGAAAATACTTTATAAAAGTGGTAAAAATGAAATATAACTAAGACAAAAAGGACCCTTTATATGATTTGCTAAAAGGTGTAAAGTAAAAACAAAAACATGTGCGTGTGTGTTGCAGTAGTTTATGGCTCAACAATGAGTCAATCTAAGCGTTGAATTTTGAGCTCTTGGGAACATGAAAGGAGGAAGACGTGAAAAGGGTTTTGTAGTTACACTCTTAAATTGTTTCCCCTGTTGAGGTTTGGGACATGTTTGATAAAAGGTGCAAAAAAAGCTGCTAAAAGTCATCCCATGGAGAGTCTGACACACTGAGTCTACAAACCAGAGAAGACCCAGTCCTGTACAAAGCAGAGGTGCAAAGTGCTATTACACAACAGTTCCCAACAGTTCCTATGGGCCTGCACCGACTGCTGCTACTCCCCTCTGTGCAAACATAAGCAGTTTCTGTTATGCTGCTCCAGTCTCTGTTGGTAATAGTGATTTAGTGCTATTGAGTTGTACATATAGACATATATTGTGTAATACTTCTATAGATTAAGCACAATATAGTGTATTCAAACTCAGTGATGGAACGCAAGTAAAACTAGTACTGTACATAAAGTACAGATTCCTAAAATGTATACTTAAATTGATTTTAAAGTGGATTCATACTTTTAATTCTTTTACTTAAGTTGATTTTATTTAATTTTTTTCACGTGATACTTTACTTTTTTCTCTCTCTTTTGCTACTGTATCTGTATTTTACTTAAATAACAACATAATTGACTATTTCTTCCACTACTGTTCAAAATAGGCTTTTAAATATATTAAAATGTTTCACCCTTATCATAAGCTTACTTTCTTAGCAATTCATGTATATATGAGCAATCCTGCAATCTTCTGCTTGGCATTGCTCAGAAGATGAGTTTACACCTACACCCTGCACAAAACAAAGTGCAACCAAGCCTGGGATATAATCTTAAAAGTTTGGCTGGAGGGCAATAAGAAGTATTTATTTGTCAGTTCAGATTAAGGGGATCTAGTCACTAAAATGATTGAGACATTTGCAGATTTTGTTTTGGGAAATTTAGCTCAAACATTTTGGTTTGCCTTTGTCTGGGGAAAGAAATGGACTCTCTGCAGTAGACAGTGAATGTTTCTTCTGTTAAATTTCAGACCTGATGAGTTTTGACGATTTGACGTCTACCTCACACAAGCTCTCTCACCCGACTGCAGACAGACCAAAGATGCCTGGGAAGAGACCGCCCACACATGTTGGAGGCCTCTCGGTGAGACAGTAGTTTTATATATGCAGTAGTTATACTTGAAATGAATGTTGTACATGAGGAAATAAACTGTTTAAGTATGCTTTAAAAACAAACATGTCAACAAGGTAAACACATCTCTTACTATGGTGTCTTTAAAAATACCTCAAGCAATTAATACATAATAAGCAGACAAATGAAAGACTTATAAAAACAAATTTGCAGTTTGCTACACCAAGGCATCAAATAAGATCTCTCTGGTTAAATTCACTAACTAAATCATTCATGGTTTGAGCCTTAAAGGTGCATTGTATAACTTTTTCTGGTGGAGGATCCATCATATGCTTTTCTTCATGGAGATGTTATTGCTTTGTCTGGGATGATTCACAGTATGGTATTAAAACTTTAACAAAGTTTGATGTCATATTGTGGAACATTCCAGGCAGAACAGTGACATATCCAGAGAGACATGCAAGTGATGGAGCCAAAACCAAAAAGTTGCACAATGCACCTTTTAACCAGGACATAATCTTGAATCTAATCATGAGGATAATGCATTCACTTCTTTTACTTTTTAGTTTTGAAAATCTGCATTTTTAATAGTGGACAGAACCTCCACACAGCTCAACCAATGTCTCTCAATGTTCTCTCGTCCTTCAGAGGAGACACATGCTTCAACTGAACACAAAGTCCATGTTTTGATGAAATGTCACTCACTGCACTGCTTTTTCATGGCTCTATTGAAGCTGCTGTAGTCTGCACCAAGCCCATCTAACGAACATTACAATCCAGATTGTCTGTCACTATAAAATACAACATGTGTCTATGTTTGTACACAGACACATGTGACACAGCTTTCAGTTGCCATTGACAGATTTCATTTATGGTCCCAAATCCTATTACTACCTGTCAAAGTTGGGTAAAAATAAAAGGGCACCATAATATATGTAGTGAGGCATCAAGAAACAAATCAAAACCAATAGATCAAGCACCATGAAATAATTTTTTCTGTATTTTTTTAACCACTGTCCCAAGTTTGAAACAACTTTGGCTTTTATATGTTTTCCAGCCCAACAAGGAAGTGAATGCGGAGAAGCCCACTAAGACTGATGAAGAGGATTCAGCCAAGCCAAAGCTAACAGAAACCAAAAAGGTGCGGAAATGCAAGCAAGAATAATGTAAGCAGGCAAGCTGCTTACATTATCTGTACTGGGGCTAGTCACATTTTGCTGAAATATGCAGAAGGAAATTGAGTACAGGCCCTTTAACTTCCCCAAAGGATGGTTCATGTGAGGATTCTACAACAAGCTACCAGTTTATAATAAGCATATTATGTTATCTATTTAAATGGTAAATGGTCACTTTTTATTTAGTGCATTTCCATCTGCAAGGCACTTAAAGCTTTTAGATCAAGGAACCAATCACCCATTCATACACACATTCATACACCAGTGTACACACACACAGGGGGTGGGTTGGGTTAAGTAGTTTTGCCCAAGGACACAACAACTGCATTTTGAGGGAGTGGGACTACCAACTGAGCAGAGCTACCAACTGGGCTATTGTTAAATGAAAAAATAAAAAAAATAAACATGCAATTTAAAAATCATATTATTTAGGAATGTTTCTATTGAAACCTAATATTCAGCAAATTGATGGGAACGCTGATTAGTTCTTTTACATACATTACACGGGTTATATATTTTTTTACAAATGAAATTAATTCAATTTGACCTCACAGTGGAGTGCTAATGGCAAATGACATGGCTGTGAGTGACTCATCCTGTTGATCTGCATTTGTGACAAGTGCGTTTGAGGACACGTCCCAACAGATCTTATTATATTATTTTCTGCAGAAGGGCAGTACAGGGCTAGAAACCATGCACTGTTAAGTTCAGTATTGAGATCAAATTTATTTAATTTAATATACTTTTTTGAGAGTAATTTATTTAAATGAAAAGGTAGCTGGCATAATTCATTAGTCAAACTATGTAGATAAATTGATAAACAAGGACAGGCTTCCTAAAAAAAAAAAAAAAAAAAAAGGGGGTAAAAAAAGACTTTTTCACATTTTAATTTTCAGAAAAACCTCACTGTGTCACTTTTTGGTTGGTTGGTCCATCACCTGCTTGTTTCTATGGATATGTCATTGCTCTGCCTGGAATGTTCCACAGTATCACACTTGTTCAATTGTTTTTTTTTCTCAGCAGAAAAATTGTGCAAACAAAAAAAAACAGATGTTCTAACTGTGAGCAGGGTTGACTCTACAAATCTGGTTTTGTCAGGTTTGGTCTCCATGAAGATGGAGATTGGTTTAATACCATACTGTGAAACATTCCAGACAAAGCAATAGCATTACCATGGAGAAAAGTATTTGACCGACCCACCACCACAAAAGTTACACAGTGCAACTTTTAAGCGCTCCCTCTTTAGTTTCTTACAGTATGTTCAGTAATTGTCTGTTTTCAGTGTCATAAGCAATACTAATAAATGATCTCACCTATTGTTTTAGCATTCAACATGTAATAACTTCCCCATCTGTCTCCAGCCTTCCACCAGCACCGTGTCCCAGCCCCCCTCTCATCTGAGGTCCAGTCTAAGCACTGAGGCCAAGTCCACTGCTCCTGCCCCTAGTGGTGGCAGCGGGGACAGCACCAGCACCGGGGTCAAAGGTCGCCTGGATCCAGAGGACCAGAGTGCAGGCTACGAGGAGCTCAGGAGTCAGATGAGAGAGCTGCTGCTGACTGTGGAGCTGCTAAAAGCTCAACAAACGTAAGGCATTTCAAACACACACACACCACTTTACATGCAGGCCAGAAAAACATCATCTCACGCTTTGTTGCTATTTGAACAAGATTTCTAAAATGCAACTAAACAGAAAACTTCAGTTGGATGAGTTGTGATATTCCAGGAGCATATCTGGAGCTCTCAGATTGTACTCAGATCACTGCTATAAATGAATAGCCCTACCTCAGTCATTTTAGTCAAAGTAAAATATGAGAGTGACACTAAACTGTTGGCTACTGCTACCTAATTTCTGTAAGGTTTTTTGAAATGGACTTGGTTAAAAAGCACAAATTAACTCACTGGTTGTATGTTATGACCCAGCTCTACTCGTGACAGGGGAAGTAACAAAAGAACCAAGACTTAAAACTAAAGTAATACTTTAATGTTACAGTAAAACTAACAAAAATTGATGTTTACAAGGATAAACAAAAAGTCGCTCCTAACAGAGTTGTTTAACCTCCTAGGACTTGAACTCTTGCATGGCATGCTTTATTGATTTCCTCTTTGTTATTAGGACTTATTGGGACCTGTTAAGTGCCAAAACTAAGAATTATCTTTTTACGTGATGTAGAGAAAAAATATGTTCACATATGATATATATTATGTTTTAATGTGGGGTTTAAAAATACAGTGGAGCACTTTCTGTATTACTGCATGGCATCACAAAGTGGAATAGAGTGTTGTCTGTAAGGGGGAGGAACTGAGCTAAACATGCAGGATTTGTGTATTAAACATTTGTGACTGAAGCAAAACACAACTCCATGTATGTTTTTGATGATCAATGGGCCTTTTAATACTAGGAGGCTGAACCTTGATTCCACCTCTATTGATGAATAAGATCTGTGGAGAAGTGGATCCAGTGAAACGTGACTGAGTTTTCTATCAGCGTGAGAAGAATATCCTGAGATTATAAAATAGATTTTTGTTTCCTCTGGGTGTGTCTGAGTCCTCCATCAGCCTAATGCATGCACAAAGGCTAATCCTTCATCCAGTGTCAGTGATGAGTAAGTAGGACTGGGTGAAACTGACTGGTGAAAATGTCAGCAGATATCCTCTTTTATCCGCATTTTCTCAATCAGTTCATAATATGTTTTGCATTTCATGAAAAAATGTAAAAAAGTGCCAGTAAATATCTTGGCTAACTTTTTAAAGTTACTCAATTATGCAACTTGTGTTTTCCAGCAGTGTTGTCTTCTTCTTCTTGCCTCCCTCCCCTCCATGTTGACCATCTTTTAATTAATTTATTTTATTTTATTTATTTATTTTTTTGTTGTTGTCTTCATAAAATCAAATAAAAGTGCATTCAGTATCATTATATTTCTCAACATAAATTAACACAAAAAACATTTAAAATAGTTAAATATGTTCTTCCAAAGCATATGTTTTTACAGTGGCTGGTTGACCCCTTTGAATATAGAGACCCAAACTGATCATTGATGATTGTAAATGACTGAATCTTGATTAAATTGGATTGAGTGCACAGCCTCTCTCCTCAACATTGCCTCTGTTTATTAAAATATGGTGCAGTGAGTCCACCACACCTGTCTTGATTTAATCTGCTTTGGTTTTTCTAGGAAAGAGATCTTGGAGCTGCGCAGTGAGCTGGAAGAGGAGCGGCACAAGCGCCTAGCCCTGCAGGTACCATCGATCTCCATGGAGACACACACTGACCTGTCCACACACATCACAACCACTTAGCACACACCCAAAGCTCGCAAAAGACCACTAAGAACTGTTTAAATCCTACCAAGTTCATGTGAACAATGGGCCTCGTTCATGAAACGTTTTTACCAACAAATTTGTACTTAAGGTCATTTTACGTACATTTTTGGCATTCGTAAACTTTCTCTTAACTCAAAATGTTCTTTTGTAAGAACAAATCCTACAAACACTCAACAACACTTGTAAGAATAAAAATTATATTGTTTTAGAATATTATTACTCTGATAATGAAACGGCACGGTGGCTGAGTGGCAACACTCAGGCCTCACAGCAAGAAGGTTGCGGGTTCGATCCCCGGGTTGCCCGGGCCTTTCTGTGTGGAGTTTGCATGTTTCCTCCCCGTGTCTGGATGGGTTTCCTCCGGGTGCTCCGGTTTCCCCCCATCAACCAAAAACATGCAACACCCTATGAACAGTGTACAACAAGGGACCGGCGGGGAGTCCCTCCCTCCTGTGGGCTCACCACCTGCAGAGGGGTTCATAGGGTCTGGGTCTGGTGCATAGTGTAATGGGCAGCGTGCTGCCCCCGCGACCCAGCCGGATTAAGCGGGAGAAGATGGATGGATGGATGGATGGATGAAAGGTTAATTTATGAGACTTGCTAAAACATATAACATACATTTGTGGGCTGTAATATTTCTATTTCTACAATTATTGATTATTGGCCACAGCAACAAGAAATATATTTAATCTGATTATTGGCCGAAAACCTCCATATTCGACCATCTGTACTGAAACTTGTGTGATTCAAGTATTTCATATCTAATTGGGCAGCAGTTGCAAGCAATTGAACTCAATTTATCATTCATTTAAACTCAAGGTGGCAGTTCCTTTGACAGTGGCTCTAGGCAGAAAGTCCATGCTACATACTAAAACAGTTGCCATGGGGTTTTTTTTTCCTGTGACATTTTTATGAGGAGGAGAAATAGGATCAATATCACAGACACTTGTTAAGATAAAGTCAAATTTTCAGCACAATGGTTTTACAAATTACAACCAAGAATGAGCCTCAGTCTGTCCCAGCCCCAGTGTGCTCTGTATGGGCCACTGTCCACGGTGCTGGACTCAACAAGAGTATAAAAAAATAAATAAAATAAATGGTGGTAATAAATTCTAAATAAGTTGCAAGAAAAATGGCAAGAGACAGGTGTCAAATAAGGCATAATGTATATGTACAAGTCAAAATAAAATGGGAAAAAACTACTCGTGCTCTTGTACACATCATTTCAGTCCAGCCAGTTTTAACCAAATACATATTAATTTTTTGTGGAAATAAAATGTAAATGAGCGTGGAGGTGGAGGCACAACTGTCACTGTTGAGAAGGAATTTAGCTGTAAGAGCAGTTTGTGAATCTGGGTCAGAATCCTTTCAGCATTTTCTTAAAGTGGAAGTTACAAAAAACTTTTTAAAGGAATAATTCATGAATGAGGCCCATCGGGTATTATTTCTAGGAATTGAAAGATGAATTGAATTCGAGTTAATGCTCAGTTCGATTCTGACTTCTCCTAATTACAGGTTATTTAAGTGTTTCATTTTGTACTATTCACATTTGAGCACAATGTCTTTTTGTGTTTCGAAGTTTAGTAGAAGTTATATTAAAACCGTCGTCTGTTTTATTGCTTTGGGACAGAGAGTCACAGATGTCATTTGATTTTTCTTTATACATTTCTTAGTGGGAAGCATCTAAGGTAACTGAAATTATGGGTGGGTGATTTCTATCTGTCCTGGTGTCCTGGTGTTTTACAGATATCTGTATCGGTTCCATATTATATTTGGCAAATATTTTTCCAAGCTCTAAGTCTCTGTGTGCCACGCATCATTTACAGTTTCTTCTCAAAATGGAAATAGAAGAGCATAAGCAAAAAGTAAGGCTGTTTACACAATTATGCAACAAATAATTTTATATGTCAAATAAATACATATTATTTATACAAACATGAAAGGTTAATTTATGAGACTTGCTAAAACATATAACATACATTTGTGGGCTGTAATATTTCTATTTCTACAATTATTGATTATTGGCCACAGCAACAAGAAATATATTTAATCTGATTATTGGCCGAAAACCTCCATATTCGACCATCTGTACTGAAACTTGTGTGATTCAAGTATTTCATATCTAATTGGGCAGCAGTTGCAAGCAATTGAACTCAATTTATCATTCATTTAAACTCAAGGTGGCAGTTCCTTTGACAGTGGCTCTAGGCAGAAAGTCCATGCTACATATTAACACAGTTGCCATGTTTTTTTTTTTTCCTGTGACATTTTTATGAGGAGGAGAAATAGGATCAATATCACAGACACTTGTTAAGATAAAGTCAAATTTTCAGCACAATGGTTTTACAAATTACAACCAAGAATTGGTGTGATATGTTCTAATTTTTTGGTTCCTGTTTAAGGCTATGCTGCATTTTGAGAGAAACCAAAATACTATATATGTGATATATTGTTTTTAAGAACCAAATACATTTTAAAAACTTGTATCACCAAATTTAGTATCACAATATATCAATATTCAATATTGTGTACACCATTATTAGAAACTGTATTAAAATTAAAACTGTCATGAACTGTGAAGTCTTTCAATAACTTACAAAAGTGAGTGACAGTGAAAAAGTGAGAAGCCCCCTCCTCTGCTCGTGCGAGGAGTGAGTGTGTGGCGTGCGGGCATAATGTCACACAATATTGGATTGAGCTCAGAAACACCTTTGCTCAGCATGGTCCCGGGCGCAGAGAGGGACGGTGTCCGCTGTGCGCTCGCTAATGCCCCCGCACACACACACTCTCACACCAGGAGGTCTGAAGAGGCCAGCTCACTCCCCAGCACCCACGGGCCACTGCAGAGGAACGCCGACTGATCACTTCTCCGAATCATGACTACAGGAGATAGAGCCCCGAGAGGTTTCGTTTCCAGGTGAAGAAGAGGAGAGCTGGAGGAATGTTTGACGCAGATCAGGCAGCGTGTTTTGTTCCTGTAATGACTTCAGCTTTGTGCTCATCTTGTTAGCTTGTACAAATATAACACCACAGACAATTTCCCACTGTTGTATGAGACTTTTTGCAATAATTGAGTCCACAATATGGTTCAGAGACTACTATTTGCAATAGTAGCAATGGTACCATAATAACTTGAACTTTGATCAAAGCCACATTAACACATTTGAAGGCCTAATTTCGCAGTGGATTGGAGAATGTTATGGTTTACACCTAGATTTATATTATAAAGGCATAATAAAGACTGTGGCATAGGCTTCATACTTCTTTGATACATGGAAATATTGTGTTTTATTTTAAACTCTTTTGCTGAAAGTCAATTCAAATCCAGTCCAGTTTTAGTCATAACTAATTTTAACAAACTTCTGCTTGTAAGCTTTTGCAGCAGTGAAACGTATCTGAAGTGTATTCAGAACCACATACACTGTGTAATAACATTAGCGGGGTGTTGTGTAATGTGTGAAGTTTTTAACCTCAAACAAATGCATTTTTTTCTGTGCTGTGTGGTCTGTACAGATGGAGATAGAAAAACTGAAGCGGACTGTCCAGCTGACGTGAAGCTCGTGATCCAATCACACACGAGCTTGGTGGTCAGCTTCCAATGTGTGGACCAATCAGAGCGCTGGAGGGCGGGCTTTACAGCTCTTCTTTTGAGAAGGACCCAGTCTCAAAGTGGACCAACTCCAGCACAATCTTTTTACAAACATAGACGCTCTGTATTTGTAAGATTTCCATTTTGCACATTTTTCAAGCTTGACATCATTTTGTTCAGACGTTTCCTTTTCTTTTGCCAACACAAGCTGCGGCCTTATGCAGATTACTGCTGAAACCTGTCCTCTGCGGAGGAGGCTCGCTCTCACTACTACTGACTTTGGACAGCAGGGGGCGCTTGCTTCTCCCACTTCTCTTTTCATTTTTTATAATCCAGGAATTGATTTTAAAAACATGATTTAAGCTAACATGAATTTTTCTTTGTCTTCACCTGTCGGCAGTCTTTTCTTTGTCTTTTATTTGTCTTCTTGCATTTCTCTCCAGGGTAACACTACTGTGCCTGTTCTGAAATCTTTAAGTGTTTATATTGGGAGCTTCTTTTTACCAAGATGGTGTCTGGAGTCTATAGCATGATATTGTAAATGTCTATTTTTGAAGTCTACTGACCAGATGCCTATTATCCATGTAGAGGGCCTCGTCTCTCGCTCTCTCCTGATTCTGTCAACTTTTTTTTTAAACTGGGAAATTACATACACATTATATCTTAGTCCATTTTCTCACTGAGCATCCAAACTAAGTGATTACAACTACAGATATTTAGAAAAGCAGTGCAGATTTGTGTAGATTCTCAAGCATAAGAGAACTAGAATTGGAGTTTTCTGAACTTATAGAATGAGCTTTCAAAACCTGCATGGCTAATTTAGGTTTTTGCCAAACACCAGAGCAAAAATAAAAAGATAAATAAAAATAATGAAATAAAGCCAACTTATTCTGAAATTACTCATTGACATCTATAGTATGCTGACTTGCAGTTTTGCAGGGTAAGTAAAGCACTATCAAAATATATGTGCATATGAAACAGCAGATGCAAGTAATCTAACTCCGCACTCATTTTTATCTTTCGTTCAACCTGGAGGTGTCGGTTTTTCTGACAGTGGCTCCAGGCGAAAAACTCCACTTACATATTACCTCCTTTGGGTCCTAACTGGCCTCCGCTCTATATTCATTCCTTGTTTGATATGAAAAGTTTCTTGTTTTCCCCAAGGGTTGCCATGTTTGATGCTCAGTGATTTAAAAACACTTTTTTTTTTTTTTCCTTTTTCAGTCTTCATTTGTCCTTTCACATTCCACATCTGTCTCAACTGGATTCACCCAAAATAGTTTTACCTCAAAGCCCACTCAGGATCGTATTCCTAAAAGTATGTGTCAGGTTTTAAAGAGCCATATTTCAGCACTGGCTCTTCAGGAAAAATCTGTTCACTGCAGTTATATGCAAATACTGAATGGGTTTTATTGGGCTTAAAGCTACTATCTGTAAGTTTATTAGATGTTTTGTAGATATATGAAATCTCTTCCCCTCTCATCACCCTAGCCTTTGTTCAGACTCACCTGCACTCTCTGGTCTTCTTCTCTTAGACCAAAGCAGTTGCATAGATGCCATCTAGTGGTGATGTGAGAATACAACATGAGCAGGTGAGCCAATCTAATTACAGATGGTAGCTTTAACACACTTCACAGTCACCAAAAATGGTTAAATTTCCTTTATAATAGTTATTGGAGTATTTCTGTCGGTCTCGTGCTCCATTTGTATTGCTTTTCTAGTGGAACAAGATGGAGAACCTCAAGTCAAACCAACAACAATGTTTTTTTTTCCCCATTTCAGTCAGAGAAATCAAGACTTTAAAGAAATGGTTAACATTTTAAACCAGTGTAAAAAGAAGACTTAATCCTCATTTAGGCTCATTTTATTGGGTTAAGTCCTTGGGTTAAATTCCAAAAGGAAATTTTCCACTCTGCTGTTAATCTGAAAAACTGACATCTTTAAGAGTTAAGTTATTTTTATTATACATCTTCTGTCGACATTAATTACAGTCAAAGTCAACACTGCATAACTTTCACTTAATTTGATTTAAAAATCTGGACACTTTGACTCTCTATCTAACTTCACTTTCATGGCGCACTGTGTAACTTTTCTCCGTGTCTGTCTGTGGAGGCCTGGAATGTTCCTCAGTATAGCATTAAACTTGTCTATCCCTATGGAAACAAGGAAGTGGCACTAAAAGACCAAGTTACAAGTCAGAAATGTGGAGAGGAGAGCCAGTTGAGAAAAAAAGAATACTTTACTTTTTTTTTTTCAAAGACTAAAAAAACACCTGTAATTGAACAAGTGCACAATTTTTATGTTTTAACGTTTAAGGCCATACTGCGGAACATTCCAGGCAAAGCAACAACATCTCCATGGAGACAAGCAGCAGACAAATGCAAAAAGTTAGTGCATCTTTCTCTTAATTTTTTTTTCAACTTCACAGATGGGCTTTCACAGTGACCACATACCTGTACTGTACAAAGTTGGGAGATAGTGTTTAATAATATATAATCTAGAGATGTTATTCTTAAGGCAGTTTTATTGGCAGCAGCAAAAGGAGACGGAGCTGACCTGCTCTGTGTTTCAGATGCTGTAAAATCACATTCCTCTTATAACTCACAAATGTCTTAAAATGTCTCGTAAATCAGACCAATAAAACCACATATTCTTCCACTGACTACATTCCACAAGAGGAGAAGAAATCGGAGCACATTTATAACATATTTTCATGTGATTTTTGTTTACAAGAGCTGTATTCTTGCATGATCTGAGATTCCATACAAAATAAATATCTTTAATACAGATCTTTGCTTTGTCTGTGACTCAAAGAGCGTCTTCTCCTGCAATTACTGAGCGCAAATGGAGTTTTCACAGGTAATTTAGAATTCTAAAGGTTGATGGTTCCCTGCATGGACTCTTCATGTTGTATAACTGTTGATTAAATAGACCTGTACTATTCATCGCTGAGGTTAGCTGCAGTATAATACAGGAGCAGGGGTGGCCCTAAGTAAAAAACAGCAGATGCACTGTGTGCTGGGCTTCATTTCTTACTTTTATTTACAATGTTTGCCTGTGTATGCTAGAGCAGTGATCATAGGGCCAGTTTCCATTGATACAGGGAAAAACAAAATGCTCATTTAGGAAAATCCAACAATCCCTTACCAGTGTTCACTGAGCTGCACTTCTTAGTTGGTCAAACTCCCATGATGTGATGTTAAAAATCCAAAGCTCTCAAATACGGCTCAGTTTTAAAGCCAGGTAGCCACAAAAGCAGTGAACCACTCATAGGATCTGAAGTTAATGGTCCTATTAAATAATTTGTTAGCCAAAAATGTACAAGAGGCCGAGGACAATTCAAGGATTTATCGTCATTGTCACGGGTAACAACAAAACTACATTTAGATCATTAAACAATAAGCATGGCAATAAGGTTTTAGTGAAGTTCATGTTATTTTTTTATTTTACACAGACTCGTGAGCTTCATTTGACTGGAGCAAAACTCTCAGTGACAATCACACTCCCTCAGTCCACTTCTTTATTCAGTCTATGGAGGCAAACTGAAATAATACAAAGTAAAATAATATATTCATTAAACTTTTCTTTTGAATGTTGTTCTGTACTGTAGTAGTGGACTGGCTTTGAAGTTGTACATGATTCCTGGAGGTCAAATGCAGTTCTAACTTTGCCCCATTGAAGTAATGCTCTTATTGGTGCACAGGGAGTTTACGCTGAAGGCCTGATCTTTTGTACTTCACACCAAACAAACACACACAGGCTGAATCAAGCGGAAATACAAACTGTTACTACAAATGGGCAAGAGGCACTTTCACCTTAGATCATATTTTGAATCTATTATTTTGAAGTCAGCGCAAACTTAAATTGTTATATTAAGCCTACTATATTTTCTGAATCTTGAGAATGATGTTTATTTGACTGGTTGGACCAAAGAAAATAAACATTTTAATAGCCTCTAAGGTCACGTTTGTTCATTTCAAGAGCAAGTTTCTGCATTACAACTCTGTCCACATTTGCAAAGCTCAAAATAGTCTGTTCCACCTTGTGTTTTTTTTAACCTTTTGTTCACTAAAGAACAGGGCCAGGGCTGAAATCATCCAAATTATTATAGTGAATGTGTATGGAGTTTAAAAACACACAGGAGAACTCAGCCTAAATAATAAAATGTATGGAGTTTAAAAACACACAGGAGAACAGGAGGAGGAGAACGTGTTAGCACAGGAGAAATAAAACACAACTCCAAGTGTGTTTTTGATGACGAAACAACACAACACAGATCAGAAAATAGCATATTATAGCTTTACATGCTGTCTGCTCAAACATGCAGCCAGAACCTTGAAGATTTTGATTTTAAATTCCATAAACGTGACCTAACTGTGTCCGCAGATACAGAGAAGGCGGGTTCAGAGAGAGCAGTCGGCGTGTTGAAATGCTGATTTATTATTCATTACAAAAAGACTAAGAGGTTAAGTCGCTTGTCATAATTTGCTGTTTTGGTCCTTTTTGGTTCCAATCAGTCTTAAGGGTTGCCACTTTCAAAGCTGAACTCCAGCAAACCTAAAAGAACTCTGGTCTGAATCCTCACTCCATAACCTGCACTTCCATCATTAAAAGTCCCATATTACAGAATATTTACTCTTGTGAGTTTTAAGTCGTGTTATAATGTTGTTACCTCATCAAAAGAATAATTTAAATAGTGTTTTGTTTCATTCACATGTTTGAGCACTAATCCTGGTTCATTAATCTGTCTACATCTCCAAAAAACAAAACTGTCTGTTCCACCTTGTGATGTCATGTAGTAGTGGTAGTTGTTGTTTTTTTGTTTTTTTGTTTTTTTTTTGTAGTTATTAGCTTCCTTTTATCTTTAGTTCAGTGGTGGTTGCCAGTTCCAAGGGCTGAAATCATCCAGATGATTTTTAGTAAAAGTGAATGGAGTTTAAATGCATATTAGAGCACTTCCTGTATAACTTGGCATCACAACTTGGAGCAGAGGGTTTTCAGTTTAAGACATGAATTCAGCCTAAATGTGCAGGATTTGTGAGGTAAATATGAGTGAATGAAACAAAACTACAGACTACACACAGTGCCTTTCATATGAAGTTTTGTCTTACATGGATATTTCTCTTACTTTGAAAATGTAGTTAGTAAAACTGAATACATTTTTACATAACTGACAAATTTGAATAATGAAAAAGAAGAGAAGTACAGTATAATCCCACAGGCCTACTTTGTTCATCCTTACATGTCGTCCATTATACAAAAGAGTGCTCGGGTTAGAGTCCACTGTTCCCAGGGCGATGCCTCCTCATGTGTCTCATGTGCTATGAACGATCTGTAGACCTAAAGCCGGCTTCAGTCCTGTTCAAAGCTCTGCACATAAGAGTACATTTGTTTTTAAAAGCAGCACAAAATATTGGCCAATCTGTCCCTGTTTTTCTGTGAATCAAAACTTCACATCAGTATCATCAGACACTAAATGCCTTTTATGTGAAGTAAAGGTATTCTTATTCTTATTTTATACTTTACATAATTTCAAGATATTTCTGCTTAAAAGTGTACTATTTCTTTACTCAGTTCAATTCTTCTTATTATTTTGTATTGCAAATGATAAGGTGCTTGTGGAGCAGTGTTGGCGACTTGGATTCACACCGACTTCAAGTGTGGTAGAGTAAGTACTACAGTCAGTTACCTGCAGAGTGTCTGTTACACCAAAGCAACAGTTTCACCTGG
>KN499375.1:15284-27269 GCA_000787155.1 Scartelaos histophorus | reverse complement strand
TCAGCAGGACAAGTTATAGTTCATCTCTGTCAGCATAATCCATGAAAAGTGAAATTATTCATAAGTTTGGATTTCTTTCAAAAACAGTGAATCTCCCATTGCCTTATGAAGACCCCTGCCCTTCATCAACATGTTTTAGAATTTTATTTTTGAGAGAAACAATACAGTTTGGAGGGGAGGGGGTGTAATCGTGCGAAATACAAATTTAAAAGTTTTAAAGATCCTATATTAGACTCAAATATGACTGAAACATACATACATGGAGTTGTGTAGCTCTTTATTAATTGTCTGTGTGAATGAAACGAGCACAACTCCAGTTTCTGATGAGGAAACAAAATAATAACATAAAAATGGGCCCTTTGAATCTAAACTAAACCTTAAATCTCGTCTTTATTTTGTGGAAGCTTCTCTTGATGATCAGGCGTCTAGACTGAAAAACTAGGCCACGTGTTGCAAATAATGACGCATTTGTAAATGAAACAACACAAAAGCATAAAAGAAAACAAATTATCTGTAATGAATTTGATTGCTGCTTATTATTCCGCATAATGGAAATGTTAAAAATGTGACTTTTTGTAGTTTTTTTGTCTAATGCAAATGGGGACGTGGGGGTTGAAAAGTGGGTCATTTTAGTGTTTTTACAGGTGTGCGTTTGGGAAGTTGGGACGAGGCACCAAAAACTAGGACTGTCTCCAATAAAGTGGGCCACATGGACACAACCCGGTCACCTTTTCTTTCACTGGAGGTTTTCACTCTGCGATGTGATTATGTCGTATAAGATAAGGAAACACAACTCTGTATGAAGTTCTAGTTGGATTTAAAGGTCCGATATCATGCAAAATGTAATGTCGTGAGCTCTAAAGGCTGTAAGACACTACAGGTTCTCCAAGTTCAGGGAGGTGTGACCCAACTTTTTGTCTTTGTGAGCGATTTTGAAGCCTTTGTGCACCAAACATCAACGCTACGATAACGAGAGACGCAGCAAACAAACTCCGGAAATGGCAAAAATAAACACTTACCTCTCGCAAAGTGGTACATTTAAAGTGCAGCATCTCGTCACATTATCCATAGAATTTATCCTCCAAAAATAATGACATCTAACCCACAAAGCAGCGCTGTTAACCCACTTCTTTAAAAGCAAAAAGGCAAAAAATAGACGTGTTTGTTCGCATTCACACAGGATCTAGTCGACTTCCTGTGGACTTTATCTCCAATCTTTTACGCTTTAAAAATCCTGTATCTGAAGTATCGCACCACATTTCACACATAATAATCATGCAGTTTTGACTTGTATCTAAACTTGACCTCTTGAACACATTTTTGTCACGTTTAAAAATCGTTTAATCGTTTGTATTGCACCATATTTCACACATAATAATCATGCAGTTTTGACTTGTATCTAAACTTGACCTCTTGAACACATTTTTGTCACGTTTAAAAATCGTTTAAGTTTAATTGTTTGAAAAATCTTGTGTTTGATGTCATGTCATGAAGTTGTAGTTTTCAAGTTAATCCTTCCAGACCAAAATCTTGTGTTTGATGTCATGTCATGTCATGAAGTTGCAGTTTTCAAGTTTCAATTTTAGTACATTTGTCCTCGTCTGGCTTTTTTTCTTAATTTTGTCATTAAAACTCTCCTTTTACCCCATAATAGAGTGTTATACATCCTTTTTTCAGTATAACCTGTAATTTCACAATCTGTAAGCTGTAGTTGTGTCATGTGGCTGTAATAAAGATACAGGACCAGAAATACAAACTAAAATCCGCACTCTTCCATACAAACCACACAGCAAACATACATAAACAACTTTTTGGACATTAAAAAGGCTTAATTTAGGGCCTTTGCAACAAAAATGTAAAATATCAAGTCTGTAAGTAAACTAAAAATGTCCTTATTGCCCCAAAACAAAAATAAAAAGTGCAATGACCCCATGACGTTACTGGTGCCTCATGGAAACAGCTTGTGTCAGTCATTTCTATGGTGAATTTTACATTTGGATTTGTGCATTTTGAGTGAAATAAACCTTATAAATAAAAATAGCAAGGGATGCGCAAAGACCAAGATGCGTAATTTGCCATTAATTTGAGAAATACTGGTAGTTAGAACAGCTTTTTCAATGAAACACAGCATAGATGCTCAGAGCAGAAATATCCTCAGAGAGCTGCGGTTCTGAAGATTTTAAGGAGAAAAAAAAAGTAAGTTTCTATCTTTTGTGGTTAAAAAGTTATGCACGGTAGAAGAGATGATCTGAAATCCTCCAAATGATTTTGGTGAAGGTGTGTGGAGTTTAAAAACACAGTGGAGCACTTCCTGTATGACATGACATCACAATTTGAGAGAAGAATTCAGTCTAAATATGCAGGGTTTGTGCGTTAAACATGTACGAATGAAACTAAACCCAACTGCGGCACGTTCGCGACGAGGAAACATCATTATAACTGTCCAGAATACGGCGTAATATGGGCCCTTTAAATATTATTGGACTATAAAATGCCCTGATGTCATGTTCCGACTCAGATTGGCTGCACATACGTCCCTCCCTTCTCGCTGGATAATGGCCAGTTATGGACAAAAATACCCCCGGCTCCATTTGCCGTCGCGTTCATTGATAATTTTCTCCGATTGCAAATACATGACGGTCTGAGCGAACTTTGTGTGACCTTCGAGAAATCAGCGCGCAGGAAAACAGCAGCAGAAACACACAGTGACGTAACAGCAGAGGGTCAAGGAAGAGGCAGACTTCAGTGTCCAACAATATAAATGTACAGGATGCCCTTCCCTTAAATGCTGGATTCTTGCAGGATTATTTGAATATTTGCGTTAAGGATCCCATATTATGCTTTAATGTTGTTTCCTTATCACAAAACAGACCTGGAGTTGTGTTTTGTTTCATTCACACACGTTTAAAAACACAAATTTAGGTTCACATTTAGTTCTTTTCTCAAACTGAAAACACTCTGTTCCAACTTGTGATGTCACGAAGGGCTCCGCCGTGTTTTTAAACTCCGTACACGCCCATGTGAAAGATTTCAGTCCCAGAATTGCTGATCTTTACCAAATAAAAGGTGAAACGTGGCTGTTTAACTTGAGAATTATTAGTTCATAGCATCACAAGGTGGAACAGAGTGTTTAGAAAATGCAGACAGGATCACTGAAACATGTGAGAATGAAACAAATCACAGCTTCAGGTCTGTTTTTGAGGAGGTAACAACATTATAACGTAACTGAAATCTCACAAGAGTCAATTTTGGTTAATATAAGACTTCTATTTTTTATTTTTTGGCAAATTCCAAATGTTTAATCTCTTTTCCCTTTATGTACTGTCTGATAATACACAAGGAAATACGTTTTTGAGGATGAATTTAAAGCCGAAAGACAATATTCCTAATAGACCAAAGGACCAAAAGAATAATATTACAATTTTTACATGTCTATAGAGATGCATTATTGATAAAAACAATATAAATGTGAACAAAAACCGTGGAATAGAGCTGCAGTGGAGTAGAAATCACAATCTGAATGGCGGTTATTAGCAAACTGCAAAGGCTGCAAGTTTTGAAGGACCATCATTTCCAACAAAATCCCATCCTCCTTTTTTAATCTTTATAAAAACTGCTCAACCTGTAGTTTAGATCTGCACAAACATGCTAAGAAATGTGATTCTGTTATTAGTTTGTCAGTTTGTTTTCAGTCTTTTGGTCAGTTCTTCTGGTTTAAAATGTGAAATCAAGTAATAAAACTGAAAAATCGCAAATGTCCGGAAAACTCCACACTGTAAAAAAATCTGGGTATGTCTAAAATTACATTAAGAATATTTTATTTTATTTAACAACAACGGAAAAATGTGTTTCAGTCAAAGGTTTCAGCCGATGAAACAATCTACCGTATTTTTCAGACTATAAGGCGCATCTAAAATCATTACATTTTCTCAAAACGAAAAATGAAAAATATGAAAAATGAAAAACTCAAAATGCTTCAAAATATATTCAAATGTTTAAAGAAATGTCAAAAATGAAATGCTTAAAAGGTACGAAGTAGGAACTGTCCTTTTGTCTTCATTAAAAAACTATTTAATATGGTGTATGTAAATGTATTTTTTACTTTGTGTGAAAAGGGGGCAGATGTTATAAGTTTAAACTTCTTTCTGTGCCTTTTCATTCACATTATTGTATGAAACAGAATTGAAATTAATACAAATTGAAAAAAAATATTGAAATTTGAGTAGATTCAACCTGACAAGTATCTAGATTTTGGTTTTGCAGTGAATATTTTCCCCAAACGTCGTTGTCACATTATTTTCTGTCCTGTTTCTGTCACTGGTCCCTGGTGTTTTTTTATGTGAGATTCATGTTACTCTGATCATAGACTGAGGAACAGGAGAGTCCAGATCTGATGCAGGTAGACAGGCTGATAAATAATGTACGGCAGGTTATTCTGAGCTCAGAGAGACGAGACCCTAAGAAAACCTGCGTATGAGGAAGAGGAGGAGGAGGAGGAGGAAGGAGGAGGCTTGTACGGTGAGTAAAGCTCCTAATGCATCCATGTTTAATTCAGCGCACACTACATTACAGGCAGAACAGAAGAACAGAAGAAAACACAGAACATAAGTGGGTAGAGACACAAGTTAGTGATTTCCGGCTTTAGTTGGAACAAATATTCGCCATCTGATGTATTTTTAATATGGCAAATGTGCGCGACAGCAAGAAGTTGTTGGCATCGCGAGGGAAACTTCTTCTGAAAACTGTTCCGGCGCACTTAAAGTTTTGGTTTCTCCATTTTTAAGTTAAAGCTTCTTCATAAATCGGACAGAGGTTTAGCTTTAACTGAATGTTTAAGTAAATTAAACATGTATTAAATTAAATCGGCTTTAAAATCGGAATAAACCACCCCCTTTAATCAGAATAAAGTTACGAATAAGTTTAATTCTGTATAATCATTAGGAATTAAGTGTTTATATGGTCTTTTTTAAAGCGGAATTAATTTTTATTTTGAGTTGAATTATTTTTAGCTCTTATGTAAATGGGGCAATTGTGGTGTCATTAAAATAAAAATTTGGGAGCTTCAAAGAACTTCAGTGCACATCTCTTTTTTCTTTGGCGCTGGATGCCATGAAAAACCCCATTATACAGGTCAGCTCCAATATGTTTTTTGAAATAAACCTTTGACTGATTACCTAAAAAAAACAAAAAATTGCTAAAATAAGCTCATTATCTGCAGCTCTATAACACAGACTTTTTGAGAATCCAGCAGCAGCGGAGCCCACGGAGAACACATAATAACAAAGAAGAAGAAGCACCACCGAGCCCAGAGCAGCTGGAGCTCAGGGGCCAAACAGGCGAGATCAAGACAGAGGCGTCTTCTGACCTTTGACCCGCCGAGGGCCAGAGGGAGCGAGTCCGAGCATGAGCCGGGTCAGACAGGCTGTTTGGCCGTTTTGCTGCATGAGGTTCCTACATTTTACACTCAAATCTTTGCCTAAAAATAACACTAAGATGGAGAAAAATGTGGTACTGCAAAGAGTCCCTTTAAGAACCCACAAACATGAATAAATGAGCCACAATTGCAGACCTCAGACACCTCAATGTCCGTACGCTGACAGCATCGAGATAATCTGCTCTGTAACAACACAATATAACAACATCTAAGTCATAAAAATGAATATATCAACTATAAATAAGAGAGAGAGATTTTCCCAAGGGAAAATCAAGTCCCCAAGGAATCAATCGATGGAGAAGCAGCATTTCCTTCAGTATTTCCTCTAGAAGGTCTTTTGCTTTGCTTATAGAATACATTATAGTCTATAGACTCATCTGCAGTTTTTTGGGTCACCTAAAACGTACTGTTGATTGGTCACTAGGGTCTCAAGATCGTGCACACGTGAGGAAGTGTTCACATTTGGATTGGAAAAAAAAGGTTAAGTTCAGGTGAGTTACATCTTTTACAGTTCCAAGTCAAGTACCGTATTTTTGGGGCTATAAAGTGCACTGTATTATAAGGCGCAGCATCAAATAATATGTCAGTTGTGTCATTGTCCACACATAAGGAGCATCGGATTATAAGGCACAATAAGAGAAACAAAACGTGTGTCGGATAAATGGAACTTTATTCAGGTCATTTACAATAACTCTCAGTTGTAGCTAACACAAAAATACAAGTTTAACAGTTGGTGATTTGGGCATCAAACATGCCCGGATCCCTCTCAACATTGTTCAGTTTTAACACTAAAATACAAAACCTGAAATCTGCATGGTGCATGTCTCTTAACAGGTGCATTTTGGGTCCTTGTACAGCACACGGCAGACAGCACCTGACATATTATTTGATACTGCGCCTTATAATCCAGTGCTCTTTATCGGCCGAAAAATACAGTAAATCTAACCACAGGGTCCAGCATGATTCAATAGGATACTCGAAATATGACTTTCCACTAAATAAGCGACAAAATTGTAGTGTGGTCAGAAAAAAATGCTAAAAGACAAAGGTCTGGGTCAAGTCCTAAGTCAAAGACAAGGCAAGTCCAAGTCGTCTCCTTTGAACTTCAAGTCATTTCAAGTCTTTAAACCAAAGTGCCAAATATAACTTAATTCAGTAAATTCAGTAAACCAATATTTTGATATTTTTGCAGATGCCTAATTTATCCCATTATTTTTTTTCCCAGTAGCAGCCATATTTGTTTTGATCTTAAAACAGAAACACAGAGCTAAACGAGGAGGTAAAGGAAAGAGAAAAGGAAGAGAGGGAGATATCTGCAGAATGCTAGCTCATGGGCCCATAGGGTATTACTGCATGTGAGCGTTTGTAGGTCAGCCAGCGTCACAACAACTGTGTCAGAGCAGCGCTGAGAGCTACACAGCTACAGCCACAGCTCTGCATGGGACAGATACACAGCCCGTCTCCTAATGCCAAAACTATACCAATATATTTTGATTTGCATACAGTGTAAACATGAGGCTTGTAACAGGAGCCTCCTCAAGTCAAAATAAGCATCCTGCATAAACATATTATAGAACTGTATTCATGATTAATTCAACACAGAGCACTAATGCACTACGCACACGTTATATCTGTCACACATGAGGAAAAGTGAGATCTTATGGGGTTTAAATATTCTGCAAGCACAGCGAGTTCGGCGCTTTTCATTCGGTAGGAAAAGTGGCGGCGTTTTCCTCTTGATTACATTGTACTTTGCCATGAAAATCTGACGTCTAAAAGGTAAATTCACAAATGATCAACCCAAGAACTCGCTGTATAACAAGAAAAATCTGTACTGAATAATATTGGCTATAAGAATATTGTGAAACCATCTGAAACCCGGCTACTGCTTTCAGATAACAACTGATTATGAATATTCTGACATTATTCCACAGACATATTTAACAGACACAAACCGAAAAGATGTATTCCTTTGTCACAGTATCTTGAAACCCGTTCATGTTCAGAAATACAGAGGAAACAAACAAAATATTGACAGTATCCCAGGCCAAACTAAGTATCGTAATACAATATCTGTCCAGAGTTAAACATTTAAACTTCTTTTTAAAATGGAAGAGATGGATGCATTTTGGAGGGAAGTTCACAAATCATTGGAAACTGTGTTCTGTATTAATATACCATTTTCTCTTGAAACAATGTACCTGGGTCTCTTGATGGGTGAAGATGCGACACATAAAGTTAAATATCTGTTCCAGATTTTGAGTATGGTCACTAAGAAAGCTATAACCAGGAAATGGCTCAATTCACAAATACCCACACTGAATGAATGGTTGCACATCGTCTACGATATTTTCAAGATGGAGAGAATTACTTTTAGTATAAGACAAGACAAGTTTAACAATAAATGGAAACTGTGGACTGAATTTATCAAAACTGTAAGACCAGATTTTGTCTGATCATTGTGGCTGTAATAATTATTCACAAATATGCACCCAAGGCACACCCCAAATATTCTATTGCATTGTGTTTGTATTCACATACCATTTAAAAAAGGAAAAATAAAGAATTACAAAAATGGAAGAGAGGGATACACAATTTTAGATCTTCTGTACAGTTGTTCCTGAGCCTCAGATTAACAAAATCTCATGTTTGTTTAAATTTTGTTTTTGATAAACGTGGCCGTACCTCTGAGCTCCTAGTGGTTATTTCGGATTTTTAACATATTCTGTAATGATTTTGACAAGAGATTTTTTTTTTTACTTCATCTTCTAATCATCTTCAGATAAAAAAACACAATGGTTGGTTCATTTTAAGTTGATCATGTGATTTTAATGTGATATACCAGCATCCCAATGTATGTATGATATTATATTATATATATTATAATATTATGTCATGTAGCCACTAATACTGTCCTTAAACAGGTTTAATATCACAAAATCTACGCTGATCTTTTGCTTTAACTCTTTTATCAAAACTTTAATGTAAAACAATATACCTGCCACCTGCTTGTCCCCACTGAGATGCTACTGCTTTGCCAGGAAAGCTGCACAATATGGCATTAAACGTACCGTAAAATACCAAATAAGAGCCGCTTTTATTTATTTCTATCGCTTTAATTTATTTGAGCCCAGGACTTAATTTGGGGCAGGTGATTAATTCCTTCCTCCCCAAAATTTCAGATGCTCAGATATGGCTAATCATTTAAGCAACTTTCTACACAGACATAGGTGAGTTACTCCGAAATGTTACAATAAAAAGTCCAAGGGGCGAGAAGTTTCCCACATTTGAAAGTAAATAAAACCTCCCAGCAACAGAAATTTCTTAAACAGACGCAAAAAATGTGGAGTAGGCAGAGTGAGAACGTTCATCAACCATCAAGGCACAAGGAGCGAGATGGTTTTTTTCAGTGTCTTTACTTTATGCAAATTAGCCGTGTTGTTTTAAGTTTAGTTTCTGTAGAGACGACGAGAGCATCAGTCCAGCGTCCTGTTAACTCTCCATTTATTTATCAAAACGTACACCTGCAACCGGCGTTTAAAGGGGACCCGACGGTTAATTATTCATTGAAACCCAACTATTATTTGGTATTTTACGGTCTTCAGCTACTTGGAGTGAAGCAGATCTGCGGATGAGCATGTGGCTCCTCCGTTAGAATTCATGTTCTTCCAGTCACAATGGTGCAATTTCGAGGACGGGTGACCATTCAAAAGATATAATATCCGCTTTGAATTATTAATTGCTGTGACAACGGGCTTCACTAAACCATCATTCTGAAACCCACGGACAGCGACGTGGAGCAAACTCAAATTCTACTGGTTCCACAGCATTTAAAAAGTTACTCAAAGGAAAATCTCTCAAAAAGCTACAGATCCACTGCAAATTTCTCTTATCTGGCCAAGATTTTAAAACGTATATCAGGTTATTCATCTTTTTTTCTGATTTATTTACAAGTTACTGCTTAATTCGAGTTTAGAGGTAGTTTATTTTAAGATAATTTGTCAAGTAAAATTATTTGTACATGAAGCAAGATAATTTCACTATTTTTAAGTTGTTTTCAGATCGATTCATGGGTTTATATCTTAAGCTTTTTGCAGTGTAGGGATTCTAATTTACCCCCGTTTTCAAGCTACAAAATGGTATGAGATAAAAGCGATATTCATACTAAAAGCAAGTATACGCGTGCCTAAAAATATCTCGTGTCTCCCAGTGTGACAGATGCAGTGACTTGGTGGTTACCTCATGGACTCCCTCTGGCCCTCTCCGCTGTGGCTGCGCATTATTCCACATAGTAAACTCTGATAAAGGGCTTCGTATGCGAGCTTTCAGAGGCGGAGGTCACGTGGTCAGGACTGAACAGCTGTAAGGTCCATTCTGCTTCAGTGAGTCTCCCTCTGCACAGCCAGAGACGCACGGCTTGGGAAAAATATAGAATTCGTAGTAGGATTCTGGACAAAGTTCACTGAAGAAACAACCTACAAATGAGGCCAGCGTAAAAAAAAGACCTTGTCGTAAATAGGTTTCAGTTAAATTGTCATAAAATTGTATCTAAAACAGGAGGAATTGCGTGGAAAAGGTACGGTGATTGGCATTATATAGCAGTGCCCCTATGTGGTAGGACCCCCACACAGCACTGGTTATCCTGATTAATTTAAATGAGAACCTTTTGACTATGAAAAAGTCAAATGAACAGGACAAGTGACAGGAAGGACATCTGAAATATCAACATGTTAACTGGTTTGCTGTTGCACCCCAAAAATCTGGTTAAAAAACAAGAATTTCAGGTATGGGATGGTTCCAAATTCACCGCCATAACTGCTGCCCTCAATAAGCTTCATTTGGCTGTGGGTGACGTCATACTCCCTCCGTCCACTTCTTTATACAGTCTATGGGTCTGACACATTGAAGTTTGTGGCTACAGAAGAGAGTGATACTTGAACTGGCCCCGTGCCGAACTGTGGCTTTGTGAAGTGGAAACAAACATCCCATTAAATCCATTAGATCAGTGAAGTTTATCTCGAGTTGGCAGATTAAAGACGGCGGAATTAACATGGACTAGAATCAAAAATAAAGACTTTGTTACTGAGATTGTGATTGTTCTTCATTCAGTACAAAAGGAGTCCAGCAAAATCTACGTTTCAAATATGTTGTAAATATGCAGTCATTTGGTTGATTCTGACCAGCCCGTTTACAATCATTTGGAATTAAAAAACAAACATTTTCTTATTTTATCTCATGCATGGACTAAACCTGCATTGCTTGAATTTTAGAGGTGTTTTTTATAGACATTTTTGTAAGGAAATCTCACTTTTTTATTGCTTAGTCATAATATAAACTCTTATCAGTGTGTCAAAATTATGCTATTTACTGTTTTTTATAAAATAATATACATTTTATAAGGAATTAAATTAATTAGCATTTTGGTCCGAATATTTTGTCTGAATATTGTATTAAAAATATGCAGAATAAGAGAGGATATTTTGTTGTTTGAGGAGTAAATTATGGTACTTCAAAAACTGCAGCCTTGGTGATTTGCTGATTGCGTCTATTCAAATTCTGTTTTAATCTTGCAGCTCTAATGCAGAATGCTTGAAAAAGTTTCTGACAGAGGTATAAAGCTAGCAGTTAAGAGGAGAATTTGAGTTGAGTACCACATTAGGAAAGGGAATTTTTTTAAGGACAAAATAGCGAAATAAAAACACCAGGATCATGTAGAGCGAGTTAATACAAACATTTTAAGACCAAAACAACGTGAGAGAAGAGGCAATTTTTCAATGTAAAGTCAATTCGATTCGATGGAGCTGGAAACGCCCCCATGTTCACTTCCCCTTTGAAACATGGCAGCTCGCGGGTTTGCTGTGTGCATTCACAGTCTATGATCGACTCTCAAAAACATCTTGTGCAGGTTTTTTTCCAACTGCCAACGTTACAAAAAGCCTGCGGATTTCTCTTAAACTCCAAATAATGTTAAAATATTGTCTGAATATTGTATTAAAAATATGCAGAATAAGAGAGGATATTTTGTTGTTTGAGGAGTAAATTATGGTACTTCAAAAACTGCAGCCTTTGTGATTTGCTGATTGCGTCTATTCAAATTCTGTTTTAATCTTGCAGCTCTAATGCAGAATGCTTGAAAAAGTTTCTGACAGAGGTATAAAACTGTTTAGCCTGTTATTTTTATTATTTGAGCAGTAAAATCAAACTTAAGTGGAGAGCGTAGTTCCACTGTTGTTCCCGCCTGAGACCTTTGTCATGGCATGTCATGTCTGAGCTGCACTGGGTCAGATAATCTCTTTAAACAGACTAATCTCACACAGCACCACACAGGAGGCTAACGCTAACAGGAGGCTAACGCTAAAGCTAACACACAAGAGCACAAACAGGAGGCTAATGCTAAAGCTAACACAGCAGCCTTTGTGATTTGCTGATTGCGTCTATTCAAATTCTGTTTTAATCTTGCAGCTCTAATGCAGAATGCTTGAAAAAGTTTCTGACAGAGGTATAAAACTGTTTAGCCTGTTATTTTTATTATTTGAGCAGTAAAATCACTT
>KN499375.1:0-15274 GCA_000787155.1 Scartelaos histophorus | reverse complement strand
GATTCAATTCAATTCAATTTATTTTTGTATAGCCCAAAATCATAACAACAGTTATCTCGGCGGGCTTCACAAAATTGTTAAAATAGCAAACAAAAATGTCAGAAAATGAGCAGAACAAGTGGAGAGCGTAGTTCCACTGTTGTTCCCGCCTGAGACCTTTGTCATGGCATGTCATGTCTGAGCTGCACTGGGTCAGATAATCTCTTTAAACAGACTAATCTCACACAGCACCACACAGGAGGCTAACGCTAACAGGAGGCTAACGCTAAAGCTAACACACAAGAGCACAAACAGGAGGCTAATGCTAAAGCTAACACACAAGAACGCAAACAGGAGGCTAACGCTAAAGCTAACGCGCAAGAACGCAAACAGGAGGCTAACGCTAAAGCTAACACACAAGAGCACAATATTCATTTCACACTTTAGCAGTTTGATGTCCGGAAACCTAAATAATACACAAATAATCTATAAAATGTTACTGCATGGTGTAATCTGCAGAACATTAATGCTATGAAATGTATTTTTTGTATATTTCCAGGCTATTTATGTTTGCTTAATTTTTTTTGTTTTGTTTGACTTTTAAGAAAGACCTAGGTTACAAAAATTGATATATAATAAAATATTGTAAAATTAGTGCAAATTATAACGTCAGCTGGCATCACATTCCACAAAGACAGACACAAAGGGCAATCTGAGTGTTCAAATTCAAAGAACAAGGTGAATAAACCTACAAAACGGAAGCATATTCAGGTAATGATTAACTCAATTTGAACTAAATTTTGATATAAGAAAAATCCTTGATACTTTAACCTAAGTCCAACCTACACAAATTATTTTTGACAAAACTACAGTGTCTGGAGAAGTCATAAAACATACCAAGTAATGATGCACCAATCTAATTCTGCTATTGGATACAGACGAATACTGCAACAGTTTATAAATCGAACTAGAATAAAACTATTTACTGGCTGCAGTCGGCTCAAAAAGCATTTTGCTACATTACACTTTTGGATCAGTTATAAAAACAAATCGGTCTCTGCAGTGGGAGAGGTTGACAGCAAGTATCAGCATTATTAGCAAATATTTATTGCTCTAGAATCGGAATCAATAACAGAACTAAAAAGTTTGGATCGGTTCATCCCTCGCACAGTGGGACGCCAGGGCCACAGGCATTTTCAGCTCCAGTTTAGGGTGGGTCATAATTCCATAAGTTCCATTAACAACATTTCATACAGTGAGCGGGGTCGCCTCTTCTAGATCGGTTTAATGCTGTACTGCGGAACATTATGGTCAATACAATCAATTCTCCATGGAGACGAGCAGGCGGAGGATCCCCTCCCTGAACAGTTCCATGTGCACCTGTTGTAATGTCATTATTAGATTAGCTGTGCCATGATCTGCAGGTATGTGAATAAGTTTATCAGTGGAGTCAGGGCCCTCACCTCTGGCCCTGGGCTAACAGGTTTTTCATTACTGAGTTGTCCATAGGTCAAACTGTTTACCCACATGTACAGTCTGCACGTCTGTGAAAGTGCTTCTCACACAGACCGTATAAACATATAAATGGGCAAAGCTACACCGTGTTCCAGATACAAACTGTTCATGGGGCTGCTTCTGGCTCCATTAACTCTGACTCCCATTGATTTACATTAAAAACTGTCGCCCTCTCTCTGTAACTGCTGCTGTGAGCCTCGTCATTTTGGCCTTAAAATTTTAACATTACATTAGAGATCGACTTACTTGAGTTTTTCATGGCTGATGCTGATACCCACTGTTTAGAATCCAGAGCAACCCATAGCCCGTAATCTCTGCCGATGTCTTTGAGGTGAAAAGTAGGGCTGATCACAATTATTTTTCTTTAACTGTGCAATTTAAATCTACTACAAACCCACAGCGCCATAAGGAAACTGTGTAGTCAAATTTTGTGCAGTTCTCTCTTCTTATTAAAGTGTTAAAATAAAGGTTTGTGTGTATTTTTAAGCAACAGATCAACCCAAAAATATATCAGACTGTGCTGTAGATTTAAGGCCCCTAACCAATGTGCTAAAAATCCAAATATCAGTCCAGTATGTCCGGCTGGCAAACCGGTCTATCTATAGTTTGTTTCAACCCGCTTTAAATTATCCTGGTGTTCTTATTTTGCTATTTTGTCCATGAATAAATTCCTATTCCTAATATGGAACTCAACTCCAAATTCACTCCTATAACTGCCAGCCTGATGAGCTTCATTTGACTGGAGTCCATTAGGCCACTCCTTTACAGTCTATAGCCTTATTCGCACAGTGATTTGTAATAATTGCGGAGGATGCCTGAGATCTTAATCCCGTGAGAATGCGTCATATCTGTATTTGTAAAGTAAAAATTCTGTGGCAAATGACCTATAATATTTCGCTAAACACAGACATCCTGCAAAAATACAAGCTTGCTAATACTAATAATACGAAGTGCGCGACTTTTCTATCTCTTTCTTTTCTTGCCATGTTCTTTTCTCTTTCAATTTTGGTCAGTGTCAGTAAAATAGAGTCATTTATGGACTTGGCTTATCATATGCTAATGCACTACAAATATCATAGCTGGGGCAGTACCGTAATTTCTGGACTATTGAGCGCACCTGAATATAAGCTGCATCACCAAAATGTCGACAAAATTTCAAAATTGTTCATATATAAGCCGCACCTGAATATAAGCCTCAGGTGTCCACGTCTTCAAGAACGTTTTCAAGTTCGCTCCGTCTGCTTTTATCGCCTCTGAAAGTGTTTGTCGTCTTTTTGCATTGAGTCAGTTCGTCGCTGCCGTCGCCTCCGTCTCGACTCACTGATGCAGAGTTTACAGCAGCACCTCTACGTCCTTCTTCGGATCAGTCGTCTTTAACTTAAAAGCTGCATCATCTGCGTTTCGTTGTGTTTTCCATGAGGAGGGTGTGAGCATGAAGCTCAAAATAACTGTTCAAAACCCAATCAAACGAGCGTCTTCCTCTGCACATTCCCCGTCTCTCCTCGTCTCTACTGCACATGTCTCCTGCACAAAGAGACACTGTCGGGTCTTGGATCTTGTCGGAGTCTCGTAGGATTTCAGCAGATTTCAGACTCTCCCGGGGGCAGGTTATGGGTCAGGTCTGAGTGGATGTTTCTTCTACTAAAGTTTGAAACATTTCTTTAGCATTTAACATTTAGCATCATCACTTATTTTATAACACGGGGATAAACTGTTTTAGCGCTGACAGCATCGCTCGCTAACGCTGCAACTTCATTTAACCCTAGATCCATGTGTTCACTGCACAGACAGCGCCGTTTTACGCACTCAGGCTGCATCACCTGTGCTGCCAAACTAATAATCCGTCCATATATTAGCCGCACCGTGATATAAGCCACAGGGTTCAAAGTGCGAGAAAAAAGTAGCGCCTTATAGTCCGGAAATTACGGTAATATGCAAATTACCATGTTGTACTTATCCCATGCAAATAGGCCAAGTTCTCAACAATACCTGGGTTTTTATCATCTACCAATATCCAATCTGAAATGAATAAAATAATGCCAGTAGAGGTCAGTAAAGAGTCCTGAACCAAAACCTTGACCCATTTGCCAGGCCAACACTATCTATACTTGTTGGCCCTACACAATAACACAATATTCATGAAATATAAACAATAATACTGAAACTAATTAACGTCACTACCATTAACGACACAAAAACCCAAGATCGGATTTAAACCACAAAAACCTTTCTAAAAATCATGAGCTGCAAAAAATAAACAGCAGATTGGAGCTCTTCTTTAGTACTGGGTTTGCATCTGTAATGAGTCATAGTTATTAATTCATTCATTTAATGGCTTAACTCTTTTTCATATCACCAAAGAATAACCAAAAAAATAAATAAAACATGCAAAGAAAATGAACACATAAAAAATAAAGATCCCAATATACACAGTTCCAGCTTTCATAATCTGAACTATATAGGATTTGTTGTAATTTACATGCTCTGGAACGATATCTGTGACTGTAAAACAAAATAAAATAAAAAAATATGGCAGCTTATGAGCAAAAAGGAAAGAATCAACAACCAGAAAAGTGCAACAAATGTAAATCTGGAAAAAAAAAGTTATAGATTATGTTTTGAAGGATAAAAAAAACAAAACTCAGAGATGTCTTCTGCATTTGAGATACGTGATACAGATTAGCAGCTGTGGTTGGTTTGTCCCAATGAACTGAACTGTTCTTTGGTCTGCAGTCTGACCTTTGACCCTTCTGCAACAGGAAGTAACAGGAAGTGCCTCTAACTGCCTAACATTTGACTTTTATCTAAAATCAAACCTGTTGTGCAACATTTTTATCTCATCACGCTTGAATTATTGTAACGCACTTTATTCTGCGACTCACAAAACGCACTTTACCGACTACAGCTGGTCCAAAACTTGTGTTAAAATAAATAAAGTGCATTGGATTAGACAACTGTACCAATGGCCTCTAACAACATTCATGAGATTATGAGTAGATTTGCACTGTTAATATAAAAATCTCTTGCATAAAGTCCATTGCGTAACTTTTCTGGTGGAGAGTCTGTCACCTGCTTGTTTTTATGTCATTGCTCTAACATTTATTGAATTACAGGTGGTTTTATAGCTCAAAAATATCTAGAAGGACAGACATTCTAACTGTAAGTGGAGTCGCCTCTTCACAGATCTGACCTGTAACTTGATCTGGTTTGTTCTCCACGAAGACAGAAAGGTTTAGAATAGGGCTGCACGATATATCGAAAAAATATCGTCATCGCGATGTGCGATGTCCACATCGTGCGATATCCACATCGCAAAGATGTGCGATATTTTTTAATTGTTTTAGGTGTAAATCGTGAGTTTATTGCGTTCTGGAGTTCACAATTCCGACGCGCCCTTAAACGTAATGTTTTGCTAGCTAGAGCGAGCGCGTGGACTCGCAGTGCATGACGGGAAAACACTACAGTCACCATGGCGGGTAATGAAGAAGTCAGTGAAGACGACAACAGCCAACAACTTGTGCCTAAAAAGCACAGCAGCTCCGGAATTTGGGACTTTGGCTTCAGACGGGACGACGTGTCACAGACGCAAGTGCTGTGCAAGTCGTGCCGGAAAGTTATCGCAACGTCAAGAGGAAACACGACGAACTTACACAGCCACCTCGAACGCAACCACAGGGAGCTATACAGTGATTTTATTCAGTCAAAAACTTCAGCAACCAATGTTACGCAGGTACAGTCGCAAAAACGAAAAGCACAGACGAGCTTAAATGAAAGTTTTGCGTGCGGCACTCTTTATGAAAAACGTCATAGAGGCAAACATGTGAATGTACGAAGCATTTTTTTTTAGGTTAAAAGAAAATATCGCAATAATATCGTTATCGCAATGCTTGACACCCGTATCGCATATCGCATTCATTTTCAATATCGTGCAGCCCTAGTTTAGAACAATACTGCGAAACATTCCAGACAAAGACAGACATTTGATAGACCCGCCACCAGAAAAGTTACATGATGCACCTTTGAATTACCAAGCGTTTCCATGGAAATACTACAGTCAAAAAATTGGCTAATTGAGGAGTCCAGTAATGTGGAACTTCCTCTACACAGACCTGTCACGATACAAAAAAATGGCACTTGATCTATTAGTGAAGTAAATATAGACGATAAAACAATAAAACAGCAATGATAAAGCAGAAATGTCTGCAAAAAGATTCTAAAAATACAATATTGTTTAAAAGATAAGTAAGAACTGCAATAGACACACTGCACTGTGTAACATTTGCTCGTTTCTATGGATAAGTCATTCCACAGTGTGACATTAAACAGCTCCATTTTACATTTATTCAATTACAGGTTGTTTTATAGCTCAAAAATACCTAAAAAAAAAAAGGCATTCTGACTGTGAGCAGGGGTCGCTTCTCCACAGACGTGACCTGTAACTTGGTCTGGTTTGGTCTCTATGGTGATTGAAAGGTTCATACTGTGGGACATTCCAGACAAAGCATCAGAAAAACATTTGAAGGACCCTAAACCAGAAAAGTCACACCTTTATGCACCTTTTAGTAGTTTGACTGTATAGACGTTAAATTAAAATAGTATCATAATAGAGAAAAATAAGCAAAAATATTCAAATAGTACAAAAAAAAGTACACATTAATATAGTAATTAAAGTGACACACCTACTTCAACCTACAATGCAAATATCAAACACTAAATACAACATAATACTAATACTACAACACAGTGCACAAAGTAGTATCATGAAAACGTATAAATTACTTGTACAGAGGATGCGGAGTGACGGCGATCCATTTTTCCTCGAAGTTTCACTCTCTCTCAGTGCACGTTAGCTCCACTTTACCGACAGCTGTTGTTTCGATAGTAACGCAACATCACCTGCGGGTCGGCCTTAGCGGTTCTTAGCCGTTTTCCCTTAATCCTTCTCAGTTTCCCCTCACGTTCCGGTCGTTCCCTCGGATTAATTCGCAGTTACATGAGAACGCCGGCCGGTCGGCTCCTCGTGCGTGGCGTGATTCTTCGCTTTTTGATTTCTCCGCAGGTTGTGTTCGTTGTGCGGCCCAAAATAGTGACCGGCTGTAAATCTATTAGCAGCCTTAGCTAATCCTCTTACAGCAGAGACTCTTGGTGTGTTGCAGCACGGGAGGCCATGACACTAAGTAACAATGATCACACACTAATACAGGGGGATTTGGGTTTAAGGGGGAAGATTTTGACCAAGATATAGGGACCAGAGCGGGAATAAAGGAAAACCTGAACAATTTTTGACCACTAATCAATACTAAAACTAATATTGAAACTTGATCAGGCATTGATACTAAAAAAGTCACATTAACAGGACAGAAATGAACCTGAAAATGATCTTGAGCTGTGTCAGAACAAGTACTTTTATAGACTTTACTGATCCACAAGGGAAATTATTTGGACATTGGACAGTCGGGACATAATAATAATCAAAATATCGTGATTTTGTATCGTCAAAAGTTTCTCAATAATATCGTGGGCCATTACAATATGCTTAAATTCATTCTTGTGGTGGAAAAACTGCTTAAAAACTACACAGGAACTACATTAACCATGATCCTTTGCTGTGTGTCAGTGCAAACTACACAACAGACAATTATTAAGCACTTTTAAATCTCATCTCTTTCAATTATGACTGAACCACAGTCTTGTCAAAGAATTTTAAAAGGAAAAAAGGCAATAAATATCGTACCAAGAGATTTGAATATCATATCCTATTTGACAGTGTTAATTTTATTTTTACTTGTTTTATTTCTAATTGTACTTGTACATACATATACATTTATATAACTATGCTTTATTTGACCCCAATCTTGCCATTTTTGAGACTTTGATTTTGACTGTATTATTACCATTTATATCCTTGCTCTTTGTTATTTTAATTATTGCGATGCCTGAGCGACTCCGTCCAGATAATATCTATTGTGGACCATTTAGGTTTGTCTAAGTCTGTACCAATCGGTTTAGGGGAGAAGAAGCTCTGGCTACAATACATGGAGCAGGGCTGGAATAAACCAAAACCTGAATAATGTTAGAAAATTTAAAAAAGTTGTCAAAAGTATCAAAAATCTGATTCTAATCAATACTGAGCCTGGTATTGAAACTCATACTCATTTGAGGAGGTATCGATACTGAAAAAGTCACATTCACAGGACAAAAATGAACCTTTCCTGAATAGTTTTATGATCTTGAGCTGCATCAAAACAAGTTTAACAGCACATAGACTAGTATATACAACACCACAAGAGAAAATTTAGAAATACTATGATTTAATGTTGAAAATCACATTCTGCTGTGTAAATAAATCTATTCCTTAGTATCGGAATCAAGTTTCACTAATCCAGATACAAATTAATGCTATAACTGGTATGAAGCTGAATTTTTTTTCATTTTTATCATTTAGCCATTTAGACAATTAAACCAAGACACCATTGAGTGAATAATTTTATTTTAATGAATTATAATTTAATTCTTTATTTAAATATTTTATAAATTTTTTTGGTGATTTATTTAATTCATTTTATTATTATTTATTTTGTATTTAATTAGGAACAAAGCACAAAAACATAAAAGCTAAAGAAAAATTGAAGAAAATTGGTATCAAGTAATTTTTCAAGCGTTTTCCTTGTATCAAAATCTACAAACCTGCTATTAATGTTTTTCAAAGAACTTCTCAATTCCTTTTCCATTTATTATAGCAAAAAAGAAAAAAGCCCATGTATTGTTCAGTGTGTCAGGTGTAATGTGATCGCAGTGCAGTATAAACGCTTTAGACTCGGGCGGTGATTGTGATTGGGGTCAGCAGGGGTCAAAGTGCGTGACCTCTGCACAGCCCACCTCAGCTCGGATCAGCGCAATGTAAACACTGGGTCAAAAATAAAAGTGCTGCAGACGGTCAAAACTAAGCCTTTTAACAGGATATGACAGGAACAGGGATCACAATGGGGAAAAGTGAGGGATTAAAGGGCCCTTATTACACAAAATGGACTCTTTTAGCTTTTAGCAACGTTATAATGTTACCTCGTCAAAAACAAGCCTGGAGTTTTGTTTGTTTCATTCACACATGTTTGAGTAATCCCGGTTTATTGGTCTGTCTACATTTTTGTTCAGCCTTGTGATGCCATGAGGTGGGAGCTTTCGAGTGTTGGAACTCAAGTGTGGAAATTCCATAGCTGAAATTATCCAGGAGTCTCCAACATGTAGCTCTCCAAACCCTTCCAAGTAGCTCGCCAACTTGTATCAAAATCTACAAACCTGCTATTAATGTTTTTCAAAGAACTTCTCAATTCCTTTTCCATTTATTATAGCAAAAAAGAAAAAAGCCCATGTATTGTTCAGTGTGTCAGGTGTAATGTGATCGCAGTGCAGTATAAACGCTTTAGACTCGGGCGGTGATTGTGATTGGGGTCAGCAGGGGTCAAAGGTCGTGACCTCTGCACAGCCCACCTCAGCTCGGATCAGCGCAATGTAAACACTGGGTCAAAAATAAAAGTGCTGCAGACGGTCAAAACTAAGCCTTTTAACAGGATATGACAGGAACAGGGATCACAATGGGGAAAAGTGAGGGATTAAAGGGCCCTTATTACACAAAATGGACTCTTTTAGCTTTTAGCAACGTTATGATGTTCCCTCGTCAAAAACAAGCTGAGAGTTTTGTTTGTTTCATTCACACATGTTTGAGTAATCCCAGTTTATTGGTCTACATTTCTGTTCAGCCTTGTGATGCCATGAGGTGGGAGCTTTCGAGTGTTGGAACTCAAGTGTGGAAATTCCATAGCTGAAATTATCCAGGAGTCTCCAACATGTAGCTCTCCAAACCCTTCCAAGTAGCTCGCCAAGGGGTTTCTGAATTACATTATTACCACTGTAAATATTTTGGTGCACAGACAATAGGATAGTGGTTTATGTTTTATAAGCATCTAACTGTTCCCCATATAAGACTCGCAGTGTTTCATAGATTAAATTTTTTGTGACTAAAAAAGCCTCATTAACAGGACGGAAATGAACCTGAAAATGATCTTGAGCTGTATCAGAACAAGTACTTTTATAGACTTTACTGATCCACCAGGGAAATTATTTGGACATTGGACAGTCGGGATGTAACAGTAACAAAAATACTATGATATTGTATCATCAAAAGTTTTGCAATAATATCGTGGGCCATTACAATATGCTTAAATTCATTCTTGTGGTGCAAAAACAGCTTAAAAACTACACAGGAACTACATTAACCATGATCCTTTGCTGTGTGTCAGTGCGAACTACACAACAAACTATTATTAAGCACTTTTAAATCTTAGTATGACCGAACCAAAGTCTTGTCAAGGAATTTTAAAAGGATAAAAGTCGCATATTCACAGTTTTTTAGCCTCTGCAGAATATCTCAGTAAATATCGCTATCAAGAGAGTCCTGAAACTGGTATCGGTAGCAGAAAAGGGCACTATGTAACTTTCTAGTGAAGGATCAGCCACCTGCTTGTCTCCATGGAGGTCTTACTGATGTGTCTAGAATGTTCCACACTATGGCATTAAACTCGCAGAAGTCGCTGCCAGGTTACAGGTCAGATCAGCGGAGAGGCGATTCCACTGACAAGAATTTTTCATGTTTTCAAGGTAGTAATTGTAAACGAATAAATGCAAAATGGAATACAGTAACATAACGCGCTACATGAAGCGATCACATCTCCATGGAGACCAACAGGTGACCACCCACAAGAAAAGCTACGTAGTGTTTCTTTAAGCCCATTACCAACCAGGAAGTCTGATGGAACAAAAACCTCGGCATTTCTCACAGGATTATACTGAGACTATGGTGGCATAAGCAATTCATATCGAAATTATTATATGCAAGACAATATTTTGGTGTATAAATGTCACTTACTGCCCCTACAGTACATCTCGAAAAATGGTTACTTCTAGAGCTGGACGATATACTTCAAGCACCGGTAACTTTTTCATTAATGATAAGAATTTTTTATTTACCACCATAACGGTATGTGCTCATATGTCGGAAACACAGAGCGGAGGATCGTCGCACAGCGGTAGCTTGAGCTGGGGACTGTTTTGCAGTGTTGCACCAAACAAGCTTGTGGAGGTTTGTGGTTTAGGGAAGCAAGATGAGCGGTGAACTGAGCATGGAGGAAGAAGCAAATGATACAGAGGAGGAACTGATTCCGAAAAAAGGAGCCATGTCTGTGGTTTGGAAGCATTTTGGTTTTAATAGAGGACATGGATCAGAAACGCATACAAAGTGTTGCCGAGCGAATGTGATCGCCACAGGAGGCAACACAAGCTTCACCACCTCCATCACAACGATCCTGTGGAATACGAAGACTGCCTAAAACAAAGATCTGCAGCTTCTTCCCAGTCTCAACGTAACTGTACAGCACAAAGTACTAGCACTACAGACGCATTTACTAAAGGCACAGTGTATGACAGAAAAAGCAAACTCTGGAATGAAATCCCCAAATCCATAACCTTCCACCTAGCGAAAGACCAGGTGCTGCTCAGTACTGTCGAGAAATGTGGCTTCAGGGAGATGGTAAAAACCCTGGAGCCCAGATACGTGTTACCCAGCCCAAACTACTTCAGCCGTACAGCCATCCCCGACTTGTACAAAACCCACAGAGCCAAGGTGCGGCCACAGCGTTAGCTAACGTTAGCCACTTCTCGGCCACGACAGATTTATGGTCCAGCAGCACTATGGAGCCATTGGGGTTAACACACAAACATCCAGGGAAAAAAAAAAAAATACTGCCATACCACGCAGCTCTAGTTACTTCTATATTTTTTTGCTCAGTTTCTGTTTGGACTATGAAAGGTCGCCGTCGTCTCCTCGATCTGTATTAAAGGGGAAACACTGAAACGCTTAAAATCCTCCATAATGACACAAATATACAACCTGTGGGACCTTCTTCTTCTAACCACGGAGCTCCGCCCTCAGAGTCCGAGTCCTGTCAGGGTCGACCCAGATTCTCGTCTCTCAGGACAGTTTGGCTTCTCACTCAAACTCAAACTGATCCACTTAGGATCTGCTTCAACTTCACTCACGCTTCAGCTCATTTTCTACATTCATCTTCAGGGATCAATTAGTCATTATTCTTCACAGTCGGTACAAAGATGGGATCGCTTCCTCATAGTTTACTTACAAATAAAACTGAAAATAGAATTCAAATCGCAATTTCAATGGTCAGTCCTGGTTCAGTACAGGTTCAGTCCAGGTTCAGTCCTGATTCAGTCGTGGATCAGTCCTGGTTCAGTCCTGGTTCAGTTCAGGTTCAGTTCAGGTTCAGTCCTGGTTCAGTCCTGTTCCAGTCCTGTTCCAGTCTTGTTCCAGTCCTGTTCCAGTCCCAGTTCCCTCCCGGTTCACTCCCGGTTCAGTCCCAGTTCAGTCCAAGTTCAGTCCTGCTCCAGTCCTGTTCCAGTCCTGTTCCAGTCTAGTCCTGTTCCAGTCCTGTTCCAGTCCCAGTTCACTCCCGGTTCACTCCCGGTTCAGTCCCAGTTCAGTCCAAGTTCAGTCCTGTTCCAGTCCTGTTCCAGTCCTGTTCCAGTCCTGGTTCAGTCCCGGTTTAGTCCCGGTTTAGTCCAAGTTCACTCCTGGTTCAGTCCAGGTTCAGTCCCGGTTCAGTCCCGGTTCAGTGCTGTTCCTTCCTGTTCCAGTCCTGGTTCAGTCCTGTTCCAGTCCCGGTTCAGTCCCGGTTCAGTCCCGGTTCAGTCCCGGTTCAGTCCCGGTTTAGTCCCGGTTTAGTCCCGGTTCAGTCCCGGTTCACTCCAGGTTCAGTCCTGGTTCAGTCCTGTTCCAGTCCTGTTCCAGTCCTGGTTCAGTCCCGGTTCAGTCCCGGTTCAGTCCTGGTTTAGTTCTGGCGATCGGCTCTAAAAACAAATGGTTATCAGTTTTTTTCATTTTGGTTTTGAAGACAAATATGAAGAAAATTGTTTTTTTTTTTTTTTGCTTTCTTATTTTTGGTTTATTTTGAAAAACAAATGAACAAATGGCACAAATATTAATGAGCCTCCTTACATCACAAACGCATCAATTTGTGAGCAATTACACATGAGAAATTGTAATGAAATACAATGAATAAATAACTAAAACAACTAAAAATGACTTAATGGTTAATCTGTGAAAAACATTTGTGTATGCGTTTAGCTGTTCGTATTTCATTTTCCTCTCAAAATTCATCTCGTTTGGACATGTTTAAAATGATTAAAACAAATCGCTAATTAAACTACTAATTAAACGTTTTGACAGAAGGAAACAGCCCAAACTCTTACCTTGGTCATGAGGATGCAGATACAGTCCATACTATTCGCACCATCACTCCCCGATTTCCATTTTAACTCGTTTCTTTTAGATTATTTCCATTGTTTTTCCATCACTGCACCAAAGCACCCGTCCTCTTTTTGATCACATTGGTAAAAGCGAGTGTCCGATTCGCAGACTGAGCACAGATGTGTAAAGTTCTGTGTTATCAGGTCAGAGAGGGAGTTCGGGAGACACAAACCAGTAAATCAGAGGCTGTTCCACTTTCTTTCAACTTCTGTCAGACACATAACCACGAAACAAACAAGGAATTACGTTTAAAATTAAGTTGAAGTTAGATCTGCGCAATTAACAGTAATCAAATACAAATCTGTGTGTTTCAAATTGTTTCAAAGAGCCAATCTGTCTGTAAAAGGACGTTGTTTGAGGAGAGTTCAGACTTTGTAGGAATGAATTAGACTTTATTTGGGTTAAACTGCACTGAAATCTGTCTCGTTTATCATCACAAAACGAACAATCGATATGAGGAAGAAAATCGCACCAGAGTCTCTACTGAACCACTTTAGAACCTGGTCTTAGACTGTGTAAAGAAGTGGACGTCTACTCCAGTCAAATGAAGCTTATTGAAGCCTCAGTTATAGGAGCAGGATTATGTAGAGAGCGTTAATACGGACATTTTAATAGAAATTAAATAGATCGGATTTAAATTATTCTGCTTCAAGTTTACATGGAAAACAGGTTAAAACGTCTTTATTCCGTCGTATTTACGTCGACAGAAGGAAACTCACAATTAGCTGCTTCCGGAATTTGCCTTTTTCTTTCAGTTTTTGCCGTTTTCTGCCTCCGCTCTTTTCATTATCTTTAGTTTTAACAGCGACTTATTAAAAAACTGTTTGGGTTCGAGACCAAAGTTTTGCTCCGGGCGCCTTTTTGCAGAGCGTCAACGCGTCAGAAGAACGACCCAAATTTTTTAAGCGGAATAAACGTTTCCATGATCGCAGAATAAATGAAATTGGAATAAAGCACCCACTTAAAATCGGAATAAAGTTCAATTCCGAATCATCATTAGGAATTACGTGTTTACATGGTCTCTTTAAAGCTGAATCAACTTTTATTCTGAATGAAATTATTTAAAGCTCTCATGTAAACCGGACAATTCACCAACAACAATCACCATTGTATCACCAGAATGTGCAGAAAAAAAGCTTCTCTGCTGGTTCATTGTTGTTCTCAGTCATAACAAAGTACATTACTATAACCAGTTGTTTAAATCATTCTTCATATCCATTTTGAAGCGTCAGATTAGTTTAACCACACACAGTGCTTCCTTTATAGTCGCGGTTCCAGTAGATCCTCTCCAGACAAAGCCCGGACCACATTAAAGCTCCAACTTTTCAATCGGAAACATCAAGCGTAGCAACAAAAGCAGATCATCCAAAATACTTATTATTATTGGAGTTTTTCAACAATGACAGAGCAACAATGCAGACTCATCATCTAATCGAGTTTCGCGTTCAGAAATCAGCCATTTCCAGGACATGAAAGGCAACAGAGAGAGAAAGGTATAGGTCTGCAGAATTAATAATGCATCAGATCAATGAGAGACTGAGCCACATCTGATACAGCAACAAAAAACAAAACTATATAATGACTGGTCTGTGTAACTTAACAAAACAACTGGATTTTAAAGATGCGCTGCGTAACATTTCTATTGGAGGGAAAGCCACCTTCTTGTTTCCATGGAAAAGGAAATCAAATGGATCAGAAAACACACACCAAAGTCCTTGTAGAGGTGAAAATGCAACAAATGTCAATTAAAAGTGAAAATTTAAAAAATGTCCCAAAGCTTTTTTTATTTTTCAATTACATTTCGACAAAAAAAAGCCTTCGTCAAATAAATTTTCTTGCTTTTGGACCACACAGTATGATTGATTGATCCAGGCAAAGCAACAACATCCCCATAGAGACAAATAGGACAAGACAATCCGCCAGGAAAGTTACACAAAACAAATCCCGTGTACCAAAATATTCTGCCATTTATAATCATTTATCGGCATTTGTGGACAATCCCAGAGAGCGGAAATATGGTCAAACAATAAATAAATAGAATAAAGCACAGCGGTCCCTCACCTTGACGGGCGTCTTGGGGGTCTGCACGGGTTTGGGGCTGACCGGAGGGGGGCTGGTGGAGGACGGTTTACCCGAAGCTGGGCTCTTTGGGCTGGAACACACATTGGAAAGAGACACGTAAATCCAACGTACAGAACACAAGATTTCTGACTCTAAAATTAAAGATAAATGAGAGTAAAAAGAGGTTCAAAGACAAAGCAGTTTGGGGGGATAAAGCTGTTAGGATACAATACATATTTGTAACCTCTCAAATGAGTCCAGTAGTTCATAAAATATGTTGTATGTTGTGAATAAAGATTGACACGACTCTACTGTCAAAAAAAGTAATCACAGGCTTGGTTTAGA
>JACN01113086.1:0-14011 GCA_000787155.1 Scartelaos histophorus | reverse complement strand
ACCATCTTGTCTGGTGATTCTAATAATACTAAGTGTGTGTGTGTGTGTGTGTGTGTGTGCGTGCGCGACGGCCTTCCGCACTGTGTCGCCCGAATCTTCATTTGTGTTCATAACATTGTCAGCGTATAATCAGCGCATTCACACAGCCCCAACGCCACATCATAATAAAAGTCCATCTTCTCAAATATAGCCGTCTGCGCGCTGTCGGCGAGCTCACGGCGCTCAGGTGAGGCCACTTTGAACCACAATAGCCAAGCCTGATGAAGCGATAATGAAAATAATCACATCCTTGACAAATATTCATAAAGGTAATAACACGAACGCCATCAAAACGCGTAAAAAAAATGGAAAAAAGAAAGAAAAATCAGCGACGTCTTCAGCTGCAACCTTATATAGGGAGTTGTTGAGGAGAGAATGGACACACTATTATACTCACTTGTCGTATATTAATTCTGCGTCTTGACATCTTCCCTGGACCCTGGGCTGTCATCTCTTTGTCTGCTTTAATTGAAAATTAATGGTTAGTGCGTTGCGATGGAAACAGCTTGCGCCCGGGCTACGCTAGGCCCGTCTCCAGGCGCGAGCGGGTGGCATTGTTTGTCCCGTTTGACCTTGGAAGCCGAGGTTCGAGAGAGAATAAACGAGAAGAAAAAGAGATATTAATGTTGGAAAAGGAGCTAAAAGGGGTTGAGAATGCTGCTCACCCAAGCGGGGAGATAAAGCGGTGATTGCGCACGGACAAGGGAGAATCTGGAGATGCGATGTCAAAATGGCAAATGTGCGAGAATGATGTTTGAGATGGAGTCAGAGGGCAAAAACGGGAGAGCGAGCACAAAAACATACTCGCAAAATCAAATACACAATGGTGGGGACTGGGTTTGACAACTCGTTTTACTAAAATGCAGTTGATATCGTTATATTTAAAATTTTTGCAAAAAACGTCACATTTATTTTCCAAATTTGGCCATTTTTAAGTTTAAAATTGTACTTTCTAAACCCTAACCCTAAGATATCAACACTTAAATTGATCGAAAATGACTTAAAAGTAGTGAAATTATTTGTACATGCAGCAAAATAATACTACTTTACAAGTTCTCTTAAAATAAACTACCTCTAGACTAGAATTAAGCAGCCTCAGAATTAGTAAATCGATAATAAATCTGAAAAAAAGAGGATTAGGGTTGATGTAAGTTTTAAAATCTTGGCCAAATCAGAGAAATTTTCTGAGAAATTTATATCTGGCAAAACAGCTCTAATGCACATAGACATTTTCTTCTTATCTGGCAAATACAAATATAAGAAAACATCTTTATTTTATTGAAATCATGTATCAGAAAAAAATGTGATTGTTTTGTGTAAATTGTGCTGAACTTTTGGGCACAATTCTTCCAGTTTTAGTATTCTCGATTTCGTGTCAGTTTCAACATATTTTTCAACTTTTCTTCACAAATTGCTTCTTGGTCGGTGTAAAACTATAATTATTTTTTGCAATAGTCATAATCCCAGCAAATTAAGTAAAAATTAGAGAATCATAAAAATAGATACAACAGGTTAATCCAACAAAATGGTTATTTGTAAATTGACATATTATATTGTCAAATTTTGTTCTTAAAAATTAAATAAGCGTCATTTAAGCACTTAAAGAGCAAATTTTATGCTATTTTCTGATTATATTATTATTATTTATATTTCTCTGTGTTATAATGTTACTTCGCCATTAAAAGATATTTAGTTTTTTTGTTATTTTCATATTCTTTAACTGAAAACGCTGCATACACCTTCACTAGAAACATTTGGATCATTTAAGCCCTGGAACTGCTATGTCTTAAAGCTCACAAGAGTCATTTTTGTGTCATACAGGACTTTCAAAAAGGTATTATGGAGTTACAACAACAGCATTTATCCGAAAAAAAAAATGTTATTTTTGGTCCAGAGACTTTTCTGCATTAAAACCGTTGTGGTCCAACCAGAGAAAATGTGTATATGTGATGTCAAAATGCCAAATGTGTGAGAATGATGTTTGAGATGGAGTCAGAGGGCAGAGACGGGAGGGCAAGCACAAAAACATACTCACAAAATGAACGCACAAATTCACAGATCTGCAGCAGTGAGCGCCGAACACACACCGGCTCAAACCCGTAAACAGAAACATCACGGACAGCGACGTATCGGACTCAAATGAGGTCGAATGAGGAGAGAAGAATCACTTGAAACGCAAAAATGAATTCAGTCTTGGTCAGAAAAGGCCAAAAAGGAGACCAGGAAAAGCAAAACTGCAAGAAGACTCCAAAATACCAAATGGATTTAAATGCAAAATTGAAAAACTGTTGGCTAATGGTGGCGGCACGGTGGCTGAGTGGCAACACTCATGCCTCACAGCAAGAAGGTTGCGGGTTCGATCCCCGGGTCGCCCGGGTCTTTCTGTGTGGAGTTTGCATGTTTCCTCCACGTGTCTGGATGGGTTTCCTCCGGGTGCTCCGGTTTCCCCCCATCAACCAAAAACATGTAACATCCTATGAACAGTTTACCATCAGGGACTGTTGGGGAGTCCCTCCCTCCTGTGGGCTCACCACCTGCAGAGGGGTTCATAGGGTCTGGGTCTGGTGCATAGAGTAATGGGCAGTGCTGCCCCCGCGACCCAGCCGGATTAAGCGGGAGAAGATGGATGGATGTTGGCTAATGTAATTCAACTGTAATGTTATCTGAGATGGACTTGTTTAAGTTTGCATGTTCTCCCACTAAAAACATGTACAAAAGGGTTTTTCTGAGCCGGACTCCCCTGAAAAAGAGCTTCCTAATCCCAGTGGGACTATCCAGGTCATTTAAAGCAGTGGTACCCAAGCTTTTTTGCGCCAAGGACCGTTTTTATGTCCGGCAATATTAGATGGACCGGAAAGGGATTGTTGTTGCTTGTTGCGTAGTTTTCGGGAAGCGGAAAATTGAGGACCGGGAAGAGGGTCTCACTTTATGTGCAGCCTGCGGGTTTATGACCTTTGATTTAAAGATCAATAAATAAATACATAAAAATCAGTTATTTTTGGTCAGATTGTGTTAAAACAAAGCTCAGATTAAGATCCATGTAATAAAGGATTTAAGGATTTAATTTATTCAGTTGCCACTTTTATATTTGTCAGTACAAATACATGTTTTTAAAAGCCTAGATTAAATGTTGTATAGAGGATTTTCCAAGGAAGGAGGAGTACAGCAACTGTTTGTCCTTTTTCAAATGCTGCACATACATAAACCCCGCCCCCCATCCTACAGCTCCCACCTCCTCTTTACGCCAAAACCCTTTACAGCCGCTGCAATGTTGGTTCAGCTGCTCCTATTCTCTTTCACTATTATCTGCAGTGACATTCAGTTATAATGAAGTTGTGAGTGTGAGATTAATGTACGCTGTGCAAAATCTTGGTGATTACTTTCCGATTTACATTTAAGTGTTTAATGAAGTAGTTTATCCTAGAAAATAAAGTTTGCTCTTCATCACTGCACAGGACTTGTAAATTCTACTACCTGACTACTAATACAACAAGCAGCGGCAAACAGACTTTTTCTTTGCAGTGAAAATCAGGTTTTTATCGTCTGTCGAGCTCTTGTAAATAAAGTACGTTTCCCAATGAGGAGCAGAAGTTTCCTGTCCAGAAGTAATTTAGCTCCAACGTGTCAGTCTTTAGACCCTCGTCTGCTTCAGTGACGCCATCGCTGGAATGAATCTCCTAGTATCACTTTTGTTTGATTGCTTCACTCCTTTTTCCCTTTGTTTCTCCTTTCAGCGACCTCATAAACAGACGTTCTTTTGTGGCGAACCGGTAGTAGATTCTTGTCATTGCAACAAACTTGGTGCAAACTGTGAGGAAGTTACAGCTGGAAAAAGCCGCTAAGAACCGCTGCATTGGTTTAGTAAACAGCGTCTTGCGTCTGTCCCAGAGAGTCAGTTCCACTAGAAACATTGGTAATTTGATTGACAATCCAACAGCCAATAGATAGCCTCATTTTTGTCCACGTCCAGAGTTGATGGATTTTCCTTCTTTTTGTTTTGGTCATCATAATTACAAGGCTGCTACATGTTTATAATGCTGTCAGTATAGTATACAGTACACTGTCTCACTCCTAGCCCCTTCTGCTCCCCTTATATAAGTTAAGGCACTGCCCCCTAAAGAGTCCTGGTCCAATCACAGCAGTGAAAATAATTTTACAAATAGAACCCAGTATTTAATATTCCAAACTATACACCGTGAAAAAGAACACATAGGTCATAATTAGAAAAATATAAGGATAATTATCGACAGTGGTTACGACCAGTTACGTTTCATTGTTCAAACATGATTTTTTTTTTAACTGAAAAAACAAGTGGTGCATTGAAAAGTTAAAACACAGACCTCCTCATGCCTCGGAGGGAGGGGGGATTTGGGTTAAGGCAGCGGTCCCCAACCCCCGGGCCGCAGACAAGTGCCGGTCCGTGGGTCATTTGGTACCGGGCCGCACAGAAAGAATAAATAACTTACATTACTTCCGTTTTATTATTCCGTATTTATTTCGGAATCTGAAAGATATTTTATTTTGAAAAATGTCCCGATTCTCTGTTACATCCATCTATGTCACTCTTGACGCAGGACAAGTCGCTCTTCTCAGTCACCGCTAAAATGAAACCCAGGAGCAGCAAAATGAGTAAAAAACAAACGTCTTTGGAAAGTTTCTTTGCAAAGGGGAAAAGGCCCAGCCAGGAGACAGAAGAGGAGCCTACGACTTCCAAGAAAAAGAAAGCTACATTTAATAGACAATATCAGGAGTCCTACTTAAAATACGGATTTATCCCAACAGGAGATTCCCACGCACCGAGCTGCTCTGCATAATATGCGTCGACCAGCTCTCGAATGAGGCAAAGAAGCCTCAAAACTGCTTCACCACTTGGAATGCAGGTCATATCATATTATTTTGTTGTATTTATCCGCCACACCTTAAACGCCGGTCCGTGAAAATATTGTCTGACGTTAAACCAGTCCGTGAGGCAAAAAAGGTTGGGGACCGCTGGGTTAAGGTTCATGGCCGCGATCATCAGGCACCTGTACGATCGCACAGAAACACAAGGATGTCACATCATGTTGAAATGGATTGACGTGAACAGCAGCAGGAGAACTTTTGTGTTCACTTATGTGGGTTTGGAGTTTTTGTGTGGCCTTTCCAACATAAGCGAGACCAGCACAACAGGTAAACTACATGAGCAGAGGCGCATGTAATCACGCTCCTCATTGGAAACTTTTTTTTGGTAGAAGGGTGACAAAAGTAAGAGGTCTTTGTGGTATTATGGCGCTGCCACATCTATAATTGCCAGTGGGTATAGGGGCTGGGAGGGTTTGTGGGCTTGGCGTACTGCTGTCGTGGAAGAAGTCCGAATATACGCTATATTACCAAAAGTATTCGCTCACCTGCCTTTACTCATACTATGAACTGAAGTGCCATCCCATTCCTAACCCATAGAGTTCATTATGATGTGGGTCCACCTTTTGCAGCTATTACAGCTTCAACTCTTCTGGGAAGACTGTCCACAAGGTTGAGGAGAGTGTTTATAGGAATTTTTGACCATTCTTTTATATTTATACACCTGTGGCCAGGCCAAGTGATTAGGACACCTGATTCTGATCATTTGAATGGGTGAGCGGATACTTTTGGTAATATAGTGTATTAGGGTGTCTGGCAGATTTCTCCCTCTCCTGTAGGTGAACTTTAAATATTTGGACCATCTCTGGGTCAATCTTTAATATGTGTGTCTTTAATATGTGCTATAATATGCTATATGCTATCTGTGACAACTTGACAAAAAAAATAAAAAATCCACCGTGCAACCTTTAAATTCTAACTTGCGTACTAGCGCTTCAGACAGAGCAGTGCCCACAGTTAGCATCCCACCCCTAGAGAGCGCGGACGACACCAACCGCGAAGCATCGATACCCGCGTCCTTTTTTGTCTTTCTAAAACGCGAACCCCGATTCCGAATTTCCACGAATCAGATCGACGAAAAGCAGGATTCTACATTCTAAAATATTTGACAAGTTGTTTTTCCCTTGTAATATCAATAGGAAACATCAAATATTTGTCCAAAATACCTTCAAACTTTTAACACATCTCTCAATGACAGTTTTTGTTGTGGAGCTCGTGGGTTCCCAAGGCCCTCCCTCCCTTCGCCGCTCCATCCTTGGGCCTGTACAATACTCACACACATTTCAAAGGACGCACTTTTATTCCCCCTGTTTTTGTGCCTGTGACTAACTTTATTATAAATATTTATTCACAAATGTCTAATGGCCTTAACCTCCCTCGCTGAATACATTTTGTTAACCGAAAATCCTCCGCTGTTTTCCTGCATATTTACCTGTCTTATGTGCTTTCAAGGTGTTACGATTTATGGATTTCACAAGTTATTTTGTCTGTTTCTTCAGTTTATTTCCTGAATGACGAGCCTTAGTTTGTAGACGGTCCAATCCTGCGAGAACACACTCTTTTTGATGTCTTTCTGTCTCTGTCTTTTTTGTCTGTCTGTCTTTCTTTCTTTCGGCCTTAATTTTTCCCAATTTTTTGTCTGTCTGTCTCTTGGTCTCTCTTTTTTCATCTTTTTTTTCATTCTGTCTTACTTTTTGCCACATTTATGTCTTTCGGATTCTTGTGAGTTGTTGTTTGTCTTTCTGTCTCTGTCTTTTTGTTCTTAAGTCTTTTTTCTCTCTCTTTCTGCTTTTTGTTTCTTTTTCTACCTGTCTTCAGTCCTAATAAAAAACGTAATGTCTTTCTTTCTGTCTTGTATGTTTGTCTGTTTCTTTTTGTCTTTCTCTCTGTCTTTTTTTCTGTCTCTCTTCTTCTTCGTCTTTCAGTCTCTCTTTCTGTCAAGTGTCTTTTGGTCTCTTTTTGTCATTTTTTTGTTTTGTCTGTCTGTCTCTCTTTTTGTCTATCTGTCTTTCGGTCTCTTTTTTTCTCACTTTTTTGTCTTTCTGTCTATCTATTTTTCTGTCTATTTTTCTTTCATTTCTATCATTCTGTCTCTTTTTGCCAGTTTTTTTGTCTTTCTTTCTGTCTTTTTTTCTGTCTGTTTTTGGCCTCTTTTTTGTTGCTTTTTTGTCTTTCTGTCTCTCTGTCCCTCTTTCTGTCTATTTTTCTTTCATTTCTATCATTCTGTCTCATTTTGCCTGTCTTTCTATCTCTCTCTCTCTCTGTCTTTTGGTCTAACCTTTTGTCACTTTTTTGTCTTTTTTTTGTTTTTGTTTTGTCTTTCTTTCTGTCTGTCTCTCTTTTTCATCTCTCTGTCTGTGTCTGTCTATCATTTTTCAGACTCTCTTTTTGTCAGTGTCTTTTTGTCTCTCTTTCTCACTGTCTGTCTCTGTGTTTCTTTCTTTTTGTCTTTCTGTATCTATCGTTCTGCCAGTCTGTTTGTCTATCTTTTTTCTGTTTGTTTTTTCTATTTCTCTCTTTCTCTATCCCTCTCTCTATCTCTCTCTATCTCTCTCTCTTTATCTCTCTCTCTCTCTCTCTCTCTCTTTCTCTGTCTCTCTCTCTTTATCTCTCTCTCTCTCTCTTTCTCTATCTCTCTCTCTTTATCTCTCTCTATCTATCTATCTCTACCTCTATCTCTCTCTCTCTATCTCCCTCTATATCTATTTATCTATCTCTCTCTACCTCTCTCTCTACCTCTCTCTCTCTGTCTATCTCTATCTCTTTCTCTCTATCTATCTATCTATCTCTCTCTCTATCTCTTTATCTATCTCTCTCTCTCTATCTCTTTCTCTCTCTATCTCTCTCTCTATCTCTACCTCTCTCTATCTCTACCTCTCTATCTCTCTCTCTATCTCTACCTCTCTCTCTATCTCTACCTCTCTCTCTCTCTGTCTATCTCTCTCTATCTCTTTCTCTCTCTCTCTATCTCTACATCTCTCTCTCTCTTTCTCTCTCTATCTCTACGTTTCTCTCTCTTTATCTCTCTCTATATCTATCTGTCAGTCTGTCTTTGTTTATTTCTGTCTCTACCTCTATCTTTTTTCTGTCTGTCTTTCTGTCTTTTTCTCTTTCTATCTGTCTGTCTATCAGTCTCTTTCTCTCTTTCTTTCTGTCTGTTTTTCTTTTTCTCTCTATCTGTCTCTCTCTGCCTGTCATTCTTTCTGTCGATCTTTCTACCAGACTGTCTATTTCTTTATGTCTGTCTTTATTTCTCTCTCTCTCTCTATCTATCTGCATCTTTCTTTTCTTTCTCTTTGTCTTTGTGTCTGCAGAATTGTGTCTGTCTTGTGTTTATTTGCTGAGTGACTAACATGTAGACGGCCAAACCCTCTATTCATGACCACTGTCTGTGCTGGATCAACTACTGCACTTTATTACTTAAGTACAAGTACAAGAGCAAAGCAGTACTCAAAGTCAAAGTATCACATAAAAAACCCATATTTTGTTGCTTTTTTGTCTTTCTGTCTGTCCGTCTCTGTCTGTCTGTCTCTTTTTCTTTCTTTTTATCTGTCTATCATTCAGTCTCTCAGTCTTTCTGTCTTTCTTTTGGTCTCGCCTTTTGTCGCTTTTTTTTTGTCTGTCTCTCTTTCTTTCTGTCTATCGTTCTGTCTTTCCGTCTCTTTTTTATTTGTCTTTCTCTCTGTGTTTCTCTTTTTTCATCTTTTTGTCTTTTTCTTTCTGTCTGTCGGTCTTTCAGTCCTACTTTTTTGTCGTTCTGTCTTTCTTTCCATCTTTCGGCCTTAATTTTTCCCACTTTTTTGTCTGTGTGTCTGTTGGTCTCTCTTTTTCATCTTTTTTTCTTTCTGTCTTACTTTTTACCACATTTATGTCTGTCTGTCAATTGTTCTGTCTTTCTGTTTCTTTTTTGTCTCTTTCTTTCTTTCTGTCTGTCTTTCGGTCTCTCTTTTTTCATTTTTGTATGTCTGTCTTTCTTTCTTCCTGTCTTTCGGTTTTACTTTTTGCCACTTTTTGGTCTTTCAACCTGTCTATCTCTCGGTCTTTCTTTTTGTCTTATCATTTTGTCTGTTTTTCGGCCTCTCTTTTTTCATGTTTTTGTCTGTCTGTTGTTCTGTCGGTCTTTCAGTCCTACTTTTTTTGTCTATCTGTCTTTCTTTCCATCTTTCGGCATTAATTTTTCCCAATTTTTTGTCTGTCTGTCTGTCTCTTGGTCTCTCTTTCTGTCTCTTTTTTGTCTATCTATCTCGGTCTCTCTTTTTGTCTGTCTGTCTTATCATTTTGTCTGTTTTTTGGCCTCTCTTTTTTCATCTTTTTGTCTCTTTCTGCCTCTCTTTTTGTCTCTCTCTTTCCTTCTGTCTTCCTTTCCAATTTTTGTCGTATCTGTCTTTCTTTCCATCTTTCGGCGTAAATTTTTCCAAATTTTTTTGTCTATCTGTCTTTCTTTTTGTCTGTCTGTTATCATTTATGGTCTGTTTTTCGGCCTCTCTTTTTTCATCTTTTTGTCTCTTTCTGCCTCTCTTTTTGTCTCTCTCTTTCCTTCTGTCTTCCTTTCCAATTTTTTGTCTATCTGTCTTTCTTTCCTTCTTTCGGCGTTAATTTTTCCAATTTTTTTGTCTATCTGTCTTTCTTTTTGTCTGTCTGTTATCATTTATGGTCTGTTTTTCGGCCTCTTTTTTTTAATCTTTTTGTCTCTCTTTCCATCTTTCGGCGTTAATTTTTCCCAATTTTTTGTCTATCTGTCTTTCTTTCCATCTTTCGGCCTTAATTTTTCCCAATTTTTTGTCTACCTATCTATCTCTCGGTCTCTCTTTTTTCATCCTTTTGTATGTTTGTCTTTCTTTCTTCTGTCTTTCATTCTTACTTTTTTCAATTTTTTTGGTCTTTCTACCTGTCTGTCTCTCGGTCTTTCTTTTTGTCTCTCTGTCTTATCTGTCTTTCGGCCTCTCTTTTTTAATCTTTTTGTCTCTCTCTTTCCTTCTGCCTTCCTTTCATCCTGTCTATCTTTCCCTCTGTCTTTTTCTCTGTTCATTCCTCACAGAAGCGCTCACTGCTCTGGTGAACACATCCCTCTTGGAACTGCCACACAAACTCTAAAACATACAAACACTTAAGCCTATAAACCTTTTATTCGCCTGCTCAGTTGACATCGGTTTTATTATCACTACGTTTAGGCTACTCGCGAATACTTCTGACAGTATACGTCTAAATCCTGCAAAAGTACACGAGTATTAAAGTTTTTTTTGAACAATAACTACAGTAAGACAGATCAGCACGACGGTTCCATTTCACTTTCTCTGACAAAGACTCTATAGACGAAGGGCAAATAGGGCAGATACATTAACACTTTTGTGCTTATCCGTACACATAATCTCTGTGGGATTACTGCGAGGAGTTTTAGTGTATGACGGATGAGCATGCAGTGTTGTTGTGTAAGCAGAGAAGAGGGAGTGCTTGGATAAACATTATTATACAAACGCATCACACATTCAGACACACCTCACGCACTGGACTGAAATAAGAAGGTTAAGAACACAAAATTACGGCACATCCATGACGCAAAATCCACTTTTCAGAGCATTTAACCTTGCTATAGTTGTTTCTGTCTGTCTTTCAGTCTTACTTTTTTGTCGTTCTGTCTTTCTTTCCATCTTTCGGCCTTAATTTTTCCCACTTTTTTGTCTGTCTGTCTCTTGGTCTCTCTTTCTGTCACTTTTTTTGTCTGTCTGTCTTTCAGTCTCTCTTTTTTCATCTTTTTGTCTCTCTTTCTGTCTGTCAGTCTTTCAGTCCTACTTTTTTCTCTGTCTGTCTTTCCATCTTTCAGCCTTATTTTTTCCCACTTTTTTGTCTGTCTGTCTCGGTCTCTCTTTCTGTCTCTTTTTTGGCTGTCTGTCTTTCAGTCTCTTTTTTTCATCTTTTTGTCTTTCTTTCTTTCTGTCTGTCGGTCTTTTAGTCCTACTTTTTTCTCTATCTGTCTTTCCATCTTTCGGCCTTAATTTTTCCCACTTTTTTGTCTTTCTGTCTGTCTCTTGGTCTCTCTTTTTTCATCTTTTTTTCTTTCTGTCTTACTTTTTACCACATTTCTGTCAAACATTCTGTCTTTCTGTTTCTTTTTTGTTTCTTTCTTTCTCTCTGTCTGTCTTTCAGTCTCTTTTTTCATCTTTTTGTATGTCTGTCTTTCTTTCCTCCTGTCTTTCGTTCTTACTTTTTCCCATTTTTGATCTTTCTACTTGTCTATCTCTCGGTCTCTCTTTTTGTCTGTCTGTCTTATCATTTTGTCTGTTTTTCGGCCTCTCTTTTTTCTTTTTTCACCTCACTGAACTGGACTGAAATAAGAAGGTTAAGAACACAAAATTACGGCACATCCATGATGCAAAATCCACTTTTCAGAGCGTTTAACCTTGGTATAGTTGTTTCCCTTTAGTATTTACCCTCTCTGAGTTGTTTCTGGAGTAATTTGTGAACGTTTTAGCCACTTTAATCTTATTTACGAGACGCTGTTTTGCAGATCAACCCCTTACTTCCTTCATTCTTCAAGTTTATTTTCTTAATCAGTCATATAGGACTTGGCAAAGTTGCGGAGCTATTTTGGTATAAAATTAAAAAAATCGGTTTCTTGCTCATGTGATTTGCAGCGACACAGCTCTTTGTTGTGATATAAAAGTTATTGTACTCGTTTTTAGTCATTTTAGAGGAATATTTAGTCGTTTTAGAGAAATATTTAGTCGTTTTAGAGGAATATTAAAATAAAAAATTTGCAAATTGTAACATAAATGTCCACGGGTATCAGAGATTATAACTTTATAGCAGGCACAAGCGCAATATGTCTTTTTTAAGGTCCTATATTGTGCTAAACGGACATTCTCCAAGTGAAACCTGCCAGTGGAAAAGATTTCTTGCTAAAATCAGACTGGCCATGATGACATTTCAGGTTGTGTGTTTAAAAACTTTGCAGAGATGCTTTTTGTATTATATTTGAAGACATTTTTCTAGTGTCCCCACCTATTTTAAAAACTCCACCATTTTCCAATCTGTCTTCTTCTTGTCGTGAGTCACATCCAGTTATTCTTGCCAGAGAATTTCTACGGAAAAAGTCATTTTGAACCCTCCTCCACCTCACGCCGTCACATCTAGAGAACAAGAACACCTAAGTCTGCTGCTTTTTTAGGTGGATCATCGAGAATAAAGGACTTTAAAAACACCGATAAGCAAGGGAAACCACAGGGGTGTGTTCTGGGTCCTTTACTGTTTACATTTAACTTAACTGAAACTCTTTTGTCAATCATAGTTGCTGTTTCACCTTCACAGGAACACATCAGTCATTCTATCACATCTTAAACATCAATACATAGGTTATAAAATGTGTGTTTACTTAGCAAGACGCTCTCCCAACACTTCAGCGCCACCTACACGAGTCATATCATATGATCTGACCTATGTTACAGTGTCGTTTCCTCATCAAAAACAAACCCGAAATTCATTTGTGAAGATGCCCCGGAGAACACTTCGTCTTTCTCGGATTGTGCAGTAGCGTCTGGAGAAGAACGGCGACTCCAGGTCTTCAGGAAGCCCACACACACTGACCAAAACCTGCTTTTTGATTCACAACACCCACTGCAGCGCAAACTTGAGATATTCGGACATTACGACACTGGACAGAAATCAGAAATCCCTCTTTTGTTTGAGGATACGCAAAATGGACTTTCAGTAAATCAAAAAAAGCTAAAAAACAGGACAACACAGAATCAGAACCAAGGAGAAAAGGTGTAACTATTCCTTAAAAAACTACTGACATGAAATCCCAGTCTATTCCTTGGACGACTAAGGAATTCATGACATCACAAGGTGGAACAGAGCATTTTGAGCTTTGGAGAAATAATAAAAGATTACTCAGACTGTGCGAGTATAACAAAATGCAATTCTTGGTGTGTTCTTGACAAAGTAGCGACATTTTAACATGTTTTAAAGCTCAAAATCGTCAGTTTGGTGTAATATGAGACCTTTACATTTAAAGATGACCCCAACATTGTCAAATCGGTGGATCGTTTTATCAAAAAGATGATATAGTCCACTTGGAAAATCAGTTTCTCAAGTTCTTACATTACCAAAGTTGCCATGACCCAAACAAAAGCTCATTTTAAGAAAATGAACAAATACTGACGGAAAAGTGAACGGGATTTTGCAGATTTCAGAGATTCCTGGTGTTTAGTAATAGCGTCTCTGCCCGGGGATAAACAGTAAAGAGAAAGGAGGCGTGGGCTCTTATCAGATGAGAACCATAGAAGGTGGATGCTTTACCACGCTGCTGGATGTTTAAAGAGGCGTTTGAATGCGGTTCTGCGTAACGCGACGATTGTATGGTCCACCAGGCAAACAAGCACATCAGATGGTATCAGCGCTGGCCTACTTTAAGATACTGTTCAAGTCCGGGCCATGAAAAGTGCAAGAATGAATCTGTAACGACTCAAAATATGAAAAAATAGAAAAAAGCCCTATGATTATTTTGGCATATTAGCAGAATCGCAGTTAGGGAACTTTTCTGGTGACTTTTTGTCGTCTTAGTTCATGTTTTATTGCTTTGCGCAAATATTCCACGTTTCGATCTCCATGGAGACAAGAAAGTCACCAGGCCAAGTGGAGGGTCAGGTCTGTGAAGAGGCAAGCCCACCATTTTACAGTATTTTTGAGCAATAAAAACGCATGTAATTGAATAAGGCGCAGTAATAACATGCAATAGTGTGAACTTAACTAGAAAAGTTGCGCAGTGCACCTTTAAAGCAATGTTGAAGCTTGATTTTTGAAGAACTAAATTTTGAAATGAGTTTAGATTTTAAAATTCTCTTGTAAAAGCTTCAGAATATGACACATTTCTGATGAAGGGCTGTAGGACTTTATGTGAGACTTTTTCATAATTAGACATATTATTCGTGAATAGTTCCACGTCTGAGAATCTTGATTTTGTTTTTTTTATTTTAATTTTTTAATTTTAATTTTTTAATTTAAAGAGCCATATTATGCTGTTTTCTGATCTCTGTTATAATGTATAATATAGAATCATTTGGGTAATTTCAGCCAT
>KN499367.1:0-17158 GCA_000787155.1 Scartelaos histophorus | reverse complement strand
GGGTTGCCAGGTCTGACTGTGGGAGCCAAATAATGGAGTAAAAATCTAGGGTTGTTTTTTGGTCCCAGTCCGTCCCTGGTGCAAACACACAGCTCTTCAGAGTCCAGCTTCTAGCAGTGGAACATTTATGTAAATTTGGCTGAACACATTCTGTACTGTACAGGAGACCCAACATGGGGGAGACTGACTGACAGTGTGTATAGTCCCTTAGCCATTCAGGATGCAGAACCTAATGAACATTCATACGGTGTAACAAACAAAGAAACAAAACAAAAGACATGCAAAATTACAAGGCAAAATTGCGAGCGTCGGACGACTGTACTGCTATTTATCAATAATTACTTCTATTAATAAGTCACCTTCACAAGAACACAGTTGTCTGAAATATAATTTATAAAAATGTTTAAATAATCAGAACTGTGAATGTAACTAATTCAGTTTTGTGAGAATATTATTTAAAAAATCAATTCGGATGCATTTTGAATTGATTTGAGAAATGCACAATGAAGTATCACAATATATCACTGAATCAATGTTTTCTTCTTCACTCATACTAATTCAGGATGCAGAACCTAATGAACATTCATACGGTGTAACAAACAAAGAAACAAAACAAAAGACATGCAAAATTACAAGGCAAAATTGCGAGCGTCGGACGACTGTACTGCTATTTATCAATAATTACTTCTATTAATAAGTCACCTTCACAAGAACACAGTTGTCTGAAATATAATTTATAAAAATGTTTAAATAATCAGAACTGTGAATGTAACTAATTCAGTTTTGTGAGAATATTATTTAAAAAATCAATTCGGATGCATTTTGAATTGATTTGAGAAATGTACAATGAAGTATCACAATATATCACTGAATCAATGTTTTCTTCTTCACTCATACTAACACCACTTGTAGGTAGATTCCTTTTTTTTTGGTTCATTTTAAAATTTAAAGCAAAAATTATAATATTGTTCATAAACACTACAAATCCATAATTTTTGTTATTTTGTTTTACTGGGACTGCTGTTCTTGGTGCTTTCTCCTAACATGCACATTAGCACCTTATTCAATATCAGAATAATATTACATGTAGTATTTATGCTGAGTTGTATATTTTACTACACACATTTTTACACTACTTCACATAGCCATCATACATTTGAACAGAAAGTACAATTTTAAATGTACACATATATTCTGTATATTTGTGAGAATTATATTAGAAAATCCCAAAGTCACTACAAGTAAAATATGACAATCCACTGCTGAATCAAGATTATTATTCTGAATTCAAGTCATTTCACATAATGTAGATAAGAACTCCTTTTTCCAATGTAGAGGTCAAATGATCAAGTCTTACATTTTGTTTTTAGCATTTGAGGAAATTACTGAACGTGGATTCTTATCTTTAGCAAATTTCATATGGGAATTGATTTGCACTTGACTGGAATATTTGGTTGAAATCTAAGGCTTTTGTCAACAATGTTTTAAAAGACATAAAATGGGAATGACAGCATAGATTGTACCAACTATACACATTCACTTTGTAATATGTTAAATGGGTCAAAAATGGGTGCAACAGCTGTCAAACCAACTGCTTTGAAATGAAACAAAAACACAAGTCTTCCAAAGGTGTTACTCACTAAATATTCAGTCTTATTTCTTTTTCATATTTTACAAATGTTTTAACAGAGCAACTGGTGCATTATAAAGTTGTACAAAATGTGAAAATGATGCTCAGTTGATTCATTCACATATTATTGATGACTGTTGATAGTGACGTGTGTGTGTGTGTGTGTGTGTGTGTGTCCGCAGTATTTTTAAAGTGCTGTTGTCATATATGGTTCAGTTGTGTTTTACTTGTAGAGTTATGTATAATATAACTGTTTTAAAGGTGCACTGTGTCACTTTTCTGGTGGAATGGCTACCAGCGTGCCTGAAATGTTGCCTGAATGCTCGAAATATGGCATTACAGTTTTTTTTTTACTATATATTAATTTAATAAGGGGGTTTAAGGGGTTTTTGTTAATCATAAAACACAGATACTAATACATACTATTACCAAAACTAGATATACATGTACATGTACCAAAAAAAATCTGATTCACAGGACAGAAATGAACCTTTCCTGAATATCTTAAGAATAATCTTGAGCTGTAGACTAGTATAAACCCATGGACCACTACACAGCAAAAACGGGAGGTTTCAAACTTCAGAGTAAAATATTTCAGAGTTGTTTTAATTATTGTTGGGAGTTGATATGGCTGAAGTTAATTCAACTTCCACTAGTGTTAAATTGACACCTCCAATCCAGCATTTCAAACTCCCATGAGAGAAGACCAGTTTGAACCAGTTTTGTACATAAATTAACTCAAATAAAGTGTAAAAATAAAATACCTTTGTGTGTTGTTCAGCTAAATCAACTCTACAAAGTGTTATCTGTTTCATCTCAAAACATTAACTCTCGATTTCTGGGTTAAACAGGAACTTTGGTCCAGTGTTACTTAATTAAAATTTCCAAAAATGTTAAATTAACTCTGAAACAGATTGGACTCATATAAACCTTGAGTAAATGTTGAAATTGATTTTGTGAGAGTCAATTTTAACACTCCACTTTTTGCTGTGTGGAACCTACCTGGATATAAGACCACATGGTAATATAAAGGAAAGTGCTATAATTTAATCTTGAAAATCACATTCTATTCTCTCATCATTGTGGAGTTTATCCCTTAGTACTGAAATCAGGTTTAAAACTTTAGCATTTCGGCACTACATTGAGATAAATACTTATACTGTGTAACTAGGCAAAGCCATATCATCAGGTGGTTGGACCTTCCATCAGAAAAGTTCCATAATGCACCTTTTATAATTTTATCCTGTACATATTACTCACACTTTGTACTACACAATAGCTTGATTTCTCACTCTGTACTTTGTTTCTGATGTAGCATAAGGCTAGGTTGCTAAATACAAAGAATCATTTATCAATACTGTGATAAAATTGTATAATATTGGACAGCAAATGACTGTAATTAATTGTCAGCTTGACATTTCCCATCTAGTAAATCTTTTAAAAAAATCACCTCACTACCAGACCAGTGTTAACTTTGACAACTGCTCATAGTTTAGTTTCTGTCAGCGTAATATTATTGCTGACAAAATGTAACAAAAACTAAAGACAATGTGATTTTATAAGACCTCACTGGTGGTTTTCAGAATGTAATGTCATACTCTCAGATGGGGCGAAGAAACAGTTTTTTCCCCCATTGATCACATTACATTTTGCCATGAAATATAGAAGGAAAGATGGAAAAATCACAAATGTTGATCCTAATCATTTGTATATGAATTTCTACGCTATTGAAAATCTGCTTTTATTCAATTTTCTCTTTGACTCTCCCGCAACTGTATTAAAAATTATTGACCTACAATGTTAAGGCATATCTGACTGATCCGCTGTTATGTTAGAGGTTCAAGTAATTAGTTATTAGAATTAATGCAGTTATTTGAATTAAAATAATCCAGGTCGACCGAATGTATTGCAGATTTGGCTGATTAAAACATGCCTAACATTTCATTCATTAATATTAAACAAAATCTATGTCTATGTCTTGACTAAAAAAACAAAAAAATACTAGTAGTAGTAATAGTATGGACTAAAATTAATCCCATTTGTTGTCATAATTAACACTCCACAAATGCATACGACTGCCAGCCTTGCAACAATGCCTCAAAATCGTTTCCTTGCTCCTGTGCCTGCTTATAAATGTACTGTACTTCCGTCTGTATAATTTTCCAGTTTTTGCTTGTGTAATCTGTTCCTTTTCTGCTTATACTTCTGAAACGGCTGACATCTATTAATGGTCTCTTTATTGTTAGGACCGATCAGTTTCTGCCATAAGACGACAATAACTACAAACACTTAAATGCACAATTCAACCAGGATTTAGCCATTGCAAAACCAGCCAATAACCAATCAACTCTGGTGGTTTCTAACAACATACAAGAAGCACACTTTTGCTTTTTTACTTCCAATTCTCATACCTAGAACTTGCAATATTGAGCGATGTTGCGCAACCTACAGAATCGTATAGTATTTACTTTGTTGTAGTTAAAGGAGAACTAAACACTAAATCCATTTTTTTCCTATCAAACTGTGAATATGGTGCTTTAATAGCAGAATCTTCTGCTCTTAGTATTTTTTGGTAACTTTAGTGCAAATTTGCAACTTTCTGGTCAAAAACAGCTAAATCTTTAGTGTGTGCTGCCTCCAGTGGACTCTGCAATTTCAAGTAGTTGGTGACATCACACAGAACTGGCCTATTTCAGAACGCAAACATCTGGCTGCAGGGGTGGAGTTTGAAGTGTGGATACCTGTTAGACCAATCACAGAGTTCTTTATTCCTCCTGACCCTGCCTCTCCTCCCCTCTCACTCTTTTCTTTAGTCCTGCAGGTCAAGCGCAGGTTTGCAGCTCTATTTGAATTGCGCTTGTGGACAGAGTTTAGTGTTTGGTCCCACTTTAATGAACCGTTATACAAATAATTTTGCATAGACATTCCTCTGCAAATAAAGCAGCAATAATATACTGAAACATAGGCCGGACACATACACTACCAACGCTTTTGAGTGTAAATGATTTGAAGTGTGTCAGCAAAACGTGCCTCGTACACCTCGGATGCTTCCATTCTGTTGAATGTAATTTCTGCATGGATTTACCTACCTGTAAATGTAGTTTTAAATGTCACTTTGTGGAGGATTTCTTCGAGCTGCGTGGTTTTGTACTTACATTGCAAGAATGTCTAAACTTTTCAGCAAATCTCTACACTTTATAAACGCTCTGTATTTATTGGATAGTTTGCTGTTTTTGCTGAAATGTAATAAAATGTTTTCAATCTTTTATTCTATCTAATGCTTTATAGGCCATACGTTCATGAAAATGTGATCTGATCCTTGGTCATTTATTATCAAATCTGAAATATTTAAAATGTTTTATTTGTTGGGGTACAGTGTAAAATCTAACTAACTAAACTGGGCCAATTATCTATTTGGACTGCACAGTGTTTACTCTGTTTTTTAATTCAGTTTGGCTATTGATATTATAAGTATCTATATCCCATTCATTGGTTGTGTTTATATACAACTGTATTCATTGATGCACTGAACGTTTCTGAAGGCTTAGGTACTACTACAGTATAAGCCTATTGCTACTTCTCCTGTCACTACTTCTTCTTCTCGCCTACTACTGCTCATAGGCGATCTGCTACTATATTCTACAAGCCAACTAGGCCTTTAGACAAGAGATATGTCCCAGAATTGAAGTAGCTTAAAAATAGGCAACAACATTATTATTTAGGCCACAATAAGTGGCTATGACTATGTGTAGTGGCATACAGTAGTGTATATGAATATAATAAATAGCAGATAAAGTGCTATTACCACTACTAGTGTTACTGCTAATACCATCACTGCTACTTCAACTACTATTCAGAATCATAAGACTAATTTATTTTGAGATTTGCAGTTTCTTTATTCACTCACTGAGAATGTTATAAAATTGATAGTCACGTTTACTACGGTTATTACGACATCGACAGAAAACGCAATATTTCCTGCGCTTTGTGAAACTTGCGGTAACGGGTATGGGAATCCCGCGCTCTGATTGGTCCGCCGCTCGTAGTTTGCGTGTGGAGCGTGTCTCCTCCTCGTCACTCCGCAGCAGCTGGTACGCGGGTCGAATCACGTTTCTCTTCACACTTGTTACCTCCTGCTTTCTTACAATAACATGTTTCTTTAAAGACACGACTTTACCACGATTTATCAGTTTTACATCTGCTAAAAGCCGGTAAGTAAAGCCTTCGTTGTGCTAAAAACGTGATGCTACCAACTTCCGTTTGTGATAAATTGGCACGCTAGCCTCAATGAATGACAGCGTGCGAGTGATCAAATGCGGTGTGCTACAATTTACGACTTAAGAAGTTATTTAAGCAGATCACGCTAACAAAATAACTCTAAAATATTCGTTTTTAGTTGATTTTACCTGATTTTTTTTACGAGGAAAACGATGTCGCAGTTTATATTCGGGTTAGCTGTTTTTATATTGCCGTTATCATTAATGCTAGGTTGTTTGTGCATCTCATAATGACTTTGAATTTACCATATTTTTCATGTTTCATATTTTCTTTATAAACTTGTCTAACTATTGTTTACTATCAGTCCTTTTAAGATTCTTCATTAATTCCCTCCCTTCCCTAAAATATTAGACTAACTAGCTGCATCAAACTTGACATTTTTGTATCCTTATTGCCTATTAAATGCAAACCTATTAAACCAACTAGTAACTAAAAAAAAATAAAAAAGAATAATAATAATAAAATAAAATCAAAATCCAATTGTCATTTGATTTGTGATGGCACACCTTAAAACGTCTTGAACAAGTTATAGCTTTAGTATAATGTGGACTTTGATCCTAATAAACGTCTCCAGTACAGCATTAAAATAGCAATTTAAGCAGAAATTGTAGGTTCCTATGTTAGTCATGTCAGTAACTAATAGAAGGGACTGACCTGTTACTTAATCTTCAAATACTCTTCATGGGGGAATGGCTATAAAAATACTGAAGTTGTAGGATGTGAAATGGGTGTGGTTAGCTCAGTTTGATTACAGTGAACAATGAATGAATGAAGGAAATGATTAATGGGCCTTTTAAAATAACAAATACATACAGGTGTAGCTCAAATACCATCAGGCTAGGATTTGTATTCATATTTTGTATGTTTTGTACCAGCTTTTGACTATTGATTGATCCCATTTTATTTTATTTATTTTTTTAGACACTGAGTAATAATTGGGTTTCGTTTCATTGTCATTTTAAGCATAACATTTCTTTCATCAAAGTCTGACTTCTGCTCCAAACCTTTTGTCTCTAGAAAATTCGCCATGATGGTCTCACTAAAGACTCAAGCTTTACAATTTAAAACCAGTTGATTTTTAGGTTATGCTATTTGTACAACCCTAATTTTAACTTTGGGCAACATTGATTTAATAATCAGGGGTACAAGAGTAAAAAGGTTGGGTACCACTGAATCTGAATATTCCACTCTGGCTTGCCAAGCTCACTTACCCAACACTTGGCAGAGCTGTAGTACCTGAGAAGCTCTTGTATTATTAGACCATTTAAATTCCAGTTTGAAAAGCTGTAGTGACTTTGTGTCAGTGTCGGGGGCGACCTTCTCCCTGAGCTAATCCTGGCTTATTGCTTTCTAATGTTTCCTCGAGGTCTGAGTTGTGATCACATATTAAAGTTGATCTTCCTGAACTACTGAAATGGAGCTAGTTCATTTTAAACATTCCAAACAACATGCATAGCATGCACAGTGCACATGCACAATGTACTGTTTGATTATTGAACAATAAAGCTAGCTTTTTAAGGAGATGCAGACAGTACAGATGACTTATTATGTCTGTATTGGGGCAAGACTAATTTTGTTAGCCAGGGGAAAAAGAAAGGGTGAGAATGAGAGAGGAGACTTGATCCAGGACTGTGCAATTCATCTAATTTTAATGAACATTCCATCAATTGACAAAAATAAATAGGGTCAGTTTGGATGAGATCATTCCAAACAATACTATGAAAACTAAATTATTTTATTTTATTACACCAAAAGTGAACTAAAACTAACCACAAATGTGAAACATATTGTATCCTAATTTGAAAGATTACTGCAATTACTGCTTCATCCTATTTTGTAGCCAATATTTTATTAGTATTTAGACTTTATTCTCATACACTCATTATGGATATCTTCAGAACAACCATTGTAATACTTTGTCTCTCACCTATGTGACTAAAAATTGTACTAATGTCATACTTGTACTGTTCATTGGCCCATGTTTAGTGCACCTGCGATCTCTCTGTGTCTATTTACATGTGACATACGTGCGTCACATGACCACAGCTGCTCACAAGGCTCTGTGCTGCTGTAGTCCCCCATTGCCCTCATGCCCAGTGTCCCCTGTTTATCCCGTGTGTTGTGACTCTAAAACTGAAATAGAAACAGCTCCGATGGCTGTTCTCGTAGATTATTTGCTTACAGCTCCAGTTGCACTTCCTCTCAGTGGGAGCAAGCAATTCAGTTTTCAGAATGACTTTATAATAATGCAAGGTGTCAAAATCTTTTCTGAATAGGTTTTGTTGAGAATGTGTAACTTTTCCACAACCTCCTTGTGAAAATGTTTGTCCTAAATTGACTTGAATGTTCCACATTACACTAGAATTACACTAGTATTGTGTGTTTGTATTGGTCCAAAATATCTTCATAAACGTGCATTCTTACTGCAGCACGGTGGGTGAGGGGCTAGCACTCATCTTACACTGAGCAACTGAATCCAGGACCTTCTTGCTGTAACAGGCTAACTAGACCTGTCTATGTGGAGTTTCCATGTGTCTGTCTGTGTTTGGGTGGGTTTCCTCTGCTCACTCCAGTTTCCCCCATGAAAACAGGAAGCGGTGGACTCTCAATCTGAAAAGTTACACAGTGTACCTTTTTAAAATGTTTATATATATTTTGTTTTTTTATATTCAGTAAATAAGTGCATGTCAACAATGCATACTTCATCAATTTACTTTGCTTTTACAGTAGAAAAAAAAATGACCTTTTGACCTCAATCTTGTCCCCATTCACTGTGCCTGTGTGCTAGTGGGTCACATGCATGACAGAACGTGCACAATACTGATGTTATTCACCAGACATTATATGGACAAGGCCCTGGATAAACGGCACGAGAACTATGATGTCATTTTGTCTTTTTCTCATTTCATGTATTCCTTGTAATCCTGATTTGTCTCTGGTCTGATTTTGTGGATTAGGATTACACTTTCTCACATCAGATTACACTTGACCAGACAAGGTCTTGAACTAGAGAGCTTCTGGTTCACTGGCAACAAATAATCTTTAATAGAGTAGTTCTGTCTGCATCAACCAAGACTTCTTCAGGCACATTATAGCACCTTTTTGTTGCAGAGCTAAAATATTATTGGTAAAGAGACATGTATATTTCTTTGTGTCTGAAATGTAAACTTGTTAGTGTGTGTAATGGCTTGATTGAAAGTGGTAATAAGGTTATTGTCTGCAGTTACAGTCTGCTGATATTGATTTGTGTCTCTCCAGTCCCTGCTGCACCATGCTGTCCAGACTGTCCAGACTGTCCACCCTCCAGAGCTGTGCCTCCCTCAGACCCTGTGTGTCTGTGGTGAGACTGGCCCACACCAAAGAGAAGGGCAAACCTCTCATGCTCAACCCACGCACCAACAAAGTGAGTCTGCTAATACAGTAGTGCTAACGCTTTTCATACTAGCACTCAATTTAACACAATAATGACAATAAAGGCTGTAGAAATGATCCTTTGAAATGACTGGATTCCAATTTCATTGACTAATTGTGACTAAATAATTAGGCAGCCCTATATATGAGGATGTGTGACCGGAATAAGTTGGTTTAGTTACAGTTGACATAATTTTTACTGTTGTCCTGGCCTCTCTCCAATAAAACAGTCAAAGCCTAACAAGCATTAGTCGACAGTTTTTCAGTTAGTCACGTTTTTTTTTTTCCTTTTTTTTGGGGGTTGAAAATCCTCTAATCGGCCATGAACACTTGTATTGTATTGACCAGGCTCCTGATTTCAGACATTTTAACTATTTCTGGTGTATGCATTGTGTCACATTTCTCCATAGAGATGCATGTAGACCACCCCAAGTATCAATAGCCAAAGTGGCTCTAAATATGAATTTATAATCAAAGAGCTCCAGTATTGTTAAAGTAAAACTGGAATTGTTTTTTTTGCATTTGTAACATAAGAAATGACCTCACTCTGTCAGAATGTTTAAAAGTTCAAACTAAAAGTCATTCTGTGCTAAATATAAACCTCTGGCCTTCACTTCACAAGCAGCGTGAATCCTTAAAAGGACAAAAAGGTCAGATATGTTTATTATGGAAAATGGTTTCAGTGGGTATAATCTGTCCATTCAGTCCATTACTGAAAAGGGTTTTTCCTTATTTTTATTTTTTGATAGGGGCAGATGTGACAGTCAATGATTTCCTTTGCTAATTTGATGTTGATATCACAATCACCATGTTCAGAGCAAATCTGCAAATCAGTCCTTTAAAAATGACTTTTTGACAGATGAGATTTCACTAAATCATACAAAAGCATTCTTCTGTCAGTGCTTTTTGGGGGCCTAATGTTTAACATAAACACACCGCTGCAGATTTGAGTTGGTGAATGAACACAACATTCTCTAGACCACATAAGTGTTTGGAGCCAAAACAAATGATAAATTTGAACATAAAGACACCGCTGCAGATTTGAGTTGGTGAGTGAACACAACATTCTGTTTGGAGCCAAAACAATTGAACATTTGAACATTGAACATTTGTGGATAATAAGTTTTAATATTTCTTTCAAAAATATCTAAACTAATGATCCATGATTGCCCCTGCCCTCCATCTGACATTATGACTTCAAATACCAGGGGTATACAAAAATATAGAAATATCAATTTATACTGCACGATAGATCATTGTATCATGTAATGATCTATAGAGCATTTTTTGGGTATTTGTGGCATGTTCACTGTTTTGATGACAAAAATAGATGATAGTATTTTGTATTAACTTTGCACAACCACTTGTTTACTAGAACATTAGTTTTGCTGAGTTTACAGGAATACTGTGTATTTCTGAGTTCTGTTGGTGAAAGGAAGTGTGAGCACAGGTCTATAGGAAATGCTCTCTCAGGGTGACTCAGCAGTGTCAGTATAGCTCCTTCTCTCTTCCAGCGATGATGCCTTCCATGTGTTTTTAGCCACTTTCCCCTGCCCCCCTTCCCTCCCTCTTCACACGAGCATTGAGCACATACATGAACACTGCCCAGGGAACACTTCTCATGTTTTCTAGAGGGCTGTTCTCCTCTGGCTTATCCCATTGGTCGGCTACTTTTGGGGTGTCTAAAACTGCAGACAAGCTTTTGTGGAGAGAAAACAGTATTTAGCACACACTTTGTTCATGTGTGTTTGAGAGAATACTCAAATCCCCTTAACTATGAAATATATATATCCCACTATCCTGATGTTCTTTAAACTTTGCATTGCAACATCAGAATTGCCCCATTGGTGGTCTTCAGATTCTATAATGCAATGTCACATTCCCAGATGGGAGCAAGGGCCAGTTTTTACTATTTTATAAGTAATAAAAAGTTTTTTGTGGACAATTATTCAACAATTATTCCTACCTAGTTAAGGAAGGTAAAAGATGACTTTTTGCACTTATTACATTGAAGAATGGAACCTGCACATGTTCATGTGTATTTTATCAAAACTAAAATCATTTCTTTCCCCCTTTGTTTCAGGGTATGGCTTTCTCTCTTCAAGAGCGGCAGCTCTTGGGGATCCACGGCCTGCTGCCCCCTAAAGTCGAGACTCAGGACCTACAGGCCATGCGCTTCCAGAAAAACCTCAAGAAAATGACTGATCCTTTAGAGAAGTGAGTCATGCTTGTTTCTCCTTCTTTGAAAATGAGGGCTGTGTAGGTGATCAGATTTGAATAAAATTTTAATTTAAGAATTGCCGCTAAGAAAATGTATAGTCTGTTATAAATTGTACTGGTGTTTGTTTGGTCCCTCAGCTTCCTTTGGTTTGGTCCTTCAGTTCATTTTTAACGGTTATTCCCCATGCATATCAAGCATGATGAGCGTCCTAATTATTCACCACAGTGAGTTTATAACAACAGTTGGCACACCAAGTTATCACACACTTCTGATTATCATACAATAAAACACAACTGACTTATTTTGAAATCAAGAGCTGTTTATACAAAAGGATTCTGTGTTGGGACAAGACACATTTTGCTCAAATGCATGAAGAAAAAAATGGGTATAGGCCTTTAAGTTGTCAAAACTAAACCTGTAGAGAGTATTTCTTAATACAAATGAGCATACATTTGACAATATATATAGCTTCAAAGGTTTCAAAACCTTCAATTATTAAAGTTTTGAAACAAAGTTTATTTTACACTGAGGAAACAAATACTTCTTGTTATAACTTGGTCTATATGATTGTGTTTTGCAGATATATTTACCTGATGGGGATTCAGGAGAGGAATGAGCGTCTCTTCTACAGAGTCCTGATGGAGGACATCGAGGAGCTGATGCCCATCGTCTACACTCCCACTGTGGGCCTGGCCTGTACACAGTACGGACACATTTTCAGGAGACCCAAGTGAGTCCAGTGCAACGACAATATGGTATTTTCCAATTCTAAAGGGTGCTGTCTACTACTGTTAATTTTTGACCTTCAAGTGATGCATTACAAAGTCTGATTAAATGAACACCTCAAGTTCACTTTATCGATCTTTTTGTATACTTTCTTGTCAAAGTGCTAGTGCCATCTGGGCTTTGGCTTCTGTTATATGCAACATTTTCTTCTTCTTGTTGTTCAAACAATTCAAAAGATATAGTTTGTTTGATAAAAATAGCGATGAACTCATTTACAGATTTATAACAAAATATCAGTCAGTGAATTTATATGTTATGTACATGTAAAATATGTGTTTTTTGTTTATTTATGACTTTTCTCTTCACAGAGGTCTGTTCATCTCCATTAAGGACAGAGGACACATACGCTCCATTTTGGACAACTGGCCAGAGACTAGAGTTGCTGTAAGCACAATATTTAAATACAATATAACAACAGCCATCCAGTCTGCTTGGAAAAATAAGTTTTAAATGATGCCTGAGTGTATTGAAGAAAATATATTTTTATGACTTTAACATAGCTTTAACTAATTTGGACCTTATTTATTTGCCTGGTTGAATGTGCAATATGAAATAAAAATGTCATAGTGTTTGCATGTTTTTCTGATGCTGATGCCCGTCTCTTCAGGCTGTTGTAGTGACTGATGGAGAGCGTATCCTGGGCCTGGGGGACCTGGGCGTTTATGGGATGGGGATTCCTGTGGGTAAACTGTGCCTGTACACGGCCTGTGCAGGGATCAGACCAGAGAAGTGTCTTCCTGTGGTCATTGACGTTGGCACAGACAACGAGGTAAGATCTTTTGAATGGTGGAAAGTCCTCAAAATGGCACCTAATAAATGGGATCCTGAGACACATAAATACAAGGGTACATGGAATATATTGATAAATAAGACAATACACATACTTTTAATGTCTTATTTATCAATAATACATTAAAAGTATGTATTACCAAAACATATCGTATAAAAGCTTGTGATTAATGTAGAACTATTTTATTTGTACATTTATTTTAATAGTTGAATTCTGTTCAGAGTCAATGTTTTGCATACACATGAACATTACAAGTTAAATGAACTCTAAGATAATTTATATTTGTCCAAATGAAAAACTAAAAGGTTGGAAACTTCTGTGCTGGGGTATTACTTTCATTCTCTGTGATTTGCTAACTGAACATTCCAATTGCAACAAAATTATGATTAAAGCGGCTTTAATTCAAGCATTTTACTAGATTTCAGGAAAGTGCTTAAGTGTTAATTTTAGATTTGATGAACCTGTGAACCAGACTGCGTTGCCAGTGTTTTTATACCTTCTTTTTATAACTTCTTTGTTCATTTGCTTTTAGAACCTGCTCAAAGACCCCTTGTACATGGGCCTGTACCAGAAGAGGGACCGGACCCAGGCCTATGACGACCTCATTGATGAGTTCATGGAGGCTGTGGTGGAGAAGTATGGACAGGACACACTCATCCAGTTTGAGGACTTTGGGAATCACAACGCTTTCCGCTTCCTGAGGAAATACAGGGAGAAGTACTGCACTTTCAATGACGATATCCAAGGTGAATTAGGATGTTGGTATATGCATCAATCCCTCTCAGAAAAGTCTGAAAAGTCATAGGGCTGCACTGATTTTGTAATGCATTACGTTGAATGGAGATTAAATTGAGATTCAGAGTAATTTCTAATAATTAACTATCATGTTTGTCTTTTGTAATGGAGAGGCTCTCAGGAGAAGCATCTCAGCCTTTGGATTAAGAAATTGTACTTTTTTGTGATGATGATTTTGAAAGTGTATATTTTAAATCAATGGGTTTCAATATTGCATAAAGTTACTCATACTTTTCCTCATTGCCTACAAGATATTTTATTTATTTAATGGTTCGGGTTAAGACATGAGGGAAGGAAATCTCTTTGGGAACGTCTAATGAAATGAGTTTCTAAAGTGATTGCTCTGCTTTTCTTGGTACTTCCAGGTACAGCAGCCGTGGCTCTGGCCGGTCTGTTGGCCGCACAAAGAGCTGTGGGCAAACCCATCACTGAGCACAGGGTCCTCTTCCTTGGAGCTGGAGAGGTAAATGCTAGATGTTATCTAAAGAAACACTAACTCTTTTTTACAATTTTTTTTGTCCATTCATTGTTTTGATCAAACCCCTTCTAAAATCTCCAGTGTTAGGACTTGCTGCCATCTGCTGGTCATTAAAGTCCTAGTTTTTTTTACCCAAAGTTGACCCTGTTTATTTGTACCTCAGGCGGCTCTGGGCATTGCTAACCTGATCGTCATGGCGATGATGGAGAACGGGATGACTCAGGCTGAAGCACAAAAGAAGATCTGGATGTTTGACAAATACGGACTTTTAGTGAAGGTCAGTGAACACATCACTTAAAAATACAACTAAACTTGGGGAACTCTTATGTTAGAGCTATTTGGGGTTTACTGGTTTTGCTCTAGGATTTGGAAAAACATTTTTACTTTGTTTTCTAACAGTCAAAATATAAACAACTTTTGAGAATAAAATCATGTCACAATTGTTTTTCTTTTATATTTATTTAATAATTTTATTTTAGTAAGGTTTATTTGATACTGACAAAATGTTTCAAGAACTCATATTACACACTACAACATTTTTAGATTTTAGCAAAGAGTAATTCTCAGTTTGTTTGTTTCTTGCTCACACATTACATCATTTCTGAGAACATAAACAATGCTAATAAAATAGAAAATACAGACCTTAGAATAGGATTTTATTAACGCAGTAAATTAAAGCAATTTATTCTATTAAATCGATTTTTTTTTTTCCCAGGAAAGATCCAACACTGATGCCAACCAGGTGGGATTCTTACACGACAGTCCAGGAAACGTCCAGAGCTTCTTGGATGCTGTGAACACCATCAAACCCACTGCTATTATCGGTACAGAGAAACTTCATTTTGTTGCTAATGAAGGTAAATATGGTAAAAATTGGCAAATATTTCATGTATTTTCCCTGTCTGTAGGTGTGGCAGGGGCAGGTCGACTCTTCACTCCCGATGTGATCAAAGCCATGGGAGCTCTGAACGATCGACCAATCATATTTGCCCTGAGTAACCCCACTGCCAAAGCAGAGTGTACGGCCGACGACGCATACACCCTCACTGATGTATGCAGGCTTACCTACCTTTGTTTTTTATTTTAAAATGTTTTACAACCAAATAAATATAATTACAATTTCAGGAGAATCGTGTTTGAACAGGAGAATGCATTAGTACAGGTTTTTACTTTTACAAAAATGACAGGAGGCTACTGTCATGGATTATTTAGTAAGTTCATGATCATTAAATCAATGATGCAAGTAATGTAAAACATGATAGTTTTATATCTTGTGAAAGTCTGACAAATACTTACAATTTTCATCATATTGACCACTGTCATTTTTTTATTTTTTATTCAAATGTATATTTTTTTTAAGTCTTATTTTTGTCCAAAGTCTGAACTCTGTTCCAAACCTTTGAAGAGAACCAAACTGATCACTGATGATTATAAATTATTAAATCTCTTACTTACAATTGGCCCAGCCCTGTCTAAAATTGTGATTTATAACTTGTGAAAACATGATAAAACTGGTGTAAAGTCAATTGGTAGCTAGGCAGTTCTGTAGTTTTTATTTTTCTTTGTTTCCACAACAGGGCAGATGTCTGTTTGCCAGTGGAAGTCCGTTTGGTTCAGTGACTCTGAGCGATGGACGAGTCTTTACTCCCGGACAGGGAAATAATGCCTACATCTTCCCAGGTAACGGGAAATTACAGGCAATTTATCATGGTTTCAAACAATGTTTTCATAGCTATATAATTTATTCCAGTTTTTCTCATTATTGCTGGAAGTGGACCCAGTTTCAAGAAGCAGGTTTAGGTTTTTCAAAATGTGTTAACCCTTAAACGAGGTAAACTGTTTTCAGGCTCTAACATGGAAGCCTCCTCTACTTTATTGTTGCTATGGCGAAACCTTTCTGTGATTATCATGGTTTTTCCTCCTCAAACCTAACGCTGTACTCAAACTGAACAACCACTGAGTGGTCGAACTGAAATGGGAAAATCAGCAGTGGCCAGAATTAAATGTATTCTGAAAAAAATGTATTTACTCAAACAGTATTTCGAACTCTGAGCGTCAGGGTTCTTAAACTGACAGTTTGCCAGGTCAGGATATAGTAAAAATACTGGAAATTTGCAGGATAGGCCTTAGTTTGGGACAAATATCTTGTCTCTTCATTGAATATATTTTGTTTGTTGCAGGTGTGGCTCTGGCTGTGATCCTGAGTGGAGTCAGACATATCAATGACACAGTGTTCTTAGAAGCTGCAAAGGTTTGACCCTCACCTCCCTTCATTTATAGTCATTATTGTTTCATAACAATACATTATTTGCTCCCATCTTGCATACAGTGTAATTTTGTCATTGTGCAAAACACTTAACACGCTTTGCCTGTAGTGTCTGCATACAGAGGCGTGTGTGTGAATTTAAAATGCTCTCACAAAACCTCTATTTAAATGTGATCATGTATTTTTTTTTTCCTTCAGAATCTCGCTGAGCAGTTGACTGATAAAGAACTTGAAGAAGGCAGGCTGTATCCTCCACTGTCCAACATTAGAGAAGTGTCAGTCCAGATGGCAATCAAGGCATGTATTACAACATTTGTACAGTTTCTCAGTTTAATGTTTACTATCATTATGATTGCCTTGTTACACAAATTACAAAGGCTGCCTCTTTTATATATAAAACATGATGGTATGGTTTATACTTTATACCTGGTAAAAATACATATGTGTGACAGACGACTAATACATGTTAATTCCTCAATTACAATACTCAACATCAGTTCAAG
>JACN01133171.1:0-15017 GCA_000787155.1 Scartelaos histophorus | reverse complement strand
ACTCCCTCTAGACTAAAATGAACCAGTGAGTACATAATAAATCTGAAAACAACCTGATATAAGTTTTAAAATCTTAGCCAGATCAGAGAAAACTGCGGTGAACCGTATCTAAACTAGCACAAAAGATTCACTATGTAACTTTTCTCCAAATGTTACTGCTTTGCCTGGAATGTTTTAGAATATATGATTAATCTACCGTATCTTGCATATGTATTTATTCGTGCTTGCCTCTCCGCAGATCTGATATAACTAAGCCTGATGGCACCTCCTGATAGATATGTGAAAATACCAATACTGTGGAACATCCTGGCAAAGTTTTAACATCTCCATGGAAACAAGTAGGTGTAAGTAGTGGGAAAGTTGCATAGTACATCTTTAGTAAGTGTGAAATATAGCTTTGCATTGCTTGTAATCACGCCAGATTCATTTCAGTCTTGACAAAACGCAGCTCAAAAACTTGGCTGTTCACCAAGCACCACTTATATAAGCTTACTTCACATGTCTCTCACAGTGGAGCATTCTGGGTAAAGAAAGACCCAGGAAGGAAGAGGATATTTTCAAAGCTGCGTGACCTGTACTTTTGGGTCTGTACGTTACTCTATGGGAATATCTCCTCGTTTGCAACCCTCCAAATATTCTAACATATGCAGTAGAACATAAAGTCATATAAGGTCGTGTTTGGAGTGCACGCCGTGTTCTAGTCCAGATGACGCGAGCGGGGCTAGTCCAATATAGTTATCTCAGTAAAGTCGTGCGAAATCTTATGGATGTCTTTAATAATTGCACTGGATTTACTGAAGGGCGCGGTGGAGTGGACTCATCAAAACACCATTGTTTTAACTAAGACCAGCCAATAAATTTAAGTGTAGCCAGTGAGTCCCAGACTTTAACATCTGGAAAATCTCCAACTGTAGTTTTGACAAATCCAGGAAAACAGCAATTGAAATGTAGCTACGTGTTTATTTGTATAGGAAAGGTGCATTGTGTAAATTTCTGGTGCTTTGGAAATATAACTGCTTTTTCTGCAGTGTTCATAGTGGTATTAAACCTTTTTATATTCATGGAGACTAAACCAGAGCAAGTTACAGGTCAGATCTGTGGAAAGGCGACCCTGCTTACAGTCAGAATGCCTGTTTTTCTATGTATTTTTGAGCTATAAAACCACCTGTAATTGAATATATGTAAGTTAAAGCTGTTCATACTGTGGGACTTTCCAGGCAAAGCACTGACAAATCCATAGAAACAAGCAGACTACAAACCAAAACTTCCATAGTGCAGCTTTAAAGAAGAACAATGTACTTTTTTGTTTCCTTGACACAGTATCTGGTTCATAAGGAGGAGGCTGTACAATCATTTTCACAACAAAACAAAATAGGGGGAAATAATCATGTTTAGTTTACCCAAAGGTGCAGTAATTCAGTTTTTTGATTGGAGTTTCAAGATTCAAGATTTTATTACCATTGTCATATAAAACAATTGTACGCATTATGCACTGTATAGTTTTGATGTGAAATGCAATACAAAAAATATCTATCCAATAACCTCAGCTGCTCGTCGGCATAGACTTTATAGCATTGTCCAAGATTTCACAGTACAGCATTAAACCTTGTCTATTTTTCATTGATTATATATGTGTTTTTATTGCAAAAAAAATAATGTTTACTAAATAATAACTGTTAAAAAATTATTATTCAAACGTGTGATAGAACAGGAGCCAGGTCCACTCCTCAGGATGTTTTTTGCTGCCTTTTTTCACCATTATTCCCTGTTATCTTATATCTTGGTGTGTCACAAGTTGATAGAGACCACCCCCAACTCAGCTTTGTTTAGTCTCAGAGTCAAAAAAACACCTTATTTAGAAAAATGGCTGAAGAAATTGTGTAACTCCAAATATTAAGGTACTGCAACTGCATTAATGGTCAAATAAACTTACATTTTTGCATGATGTATCCTGATACATGGGGAAACTAGCAGAAAAAATACTCCGGGGCTTGCTGCCTTTCTACTGTCAAATATGAGCCTCAAAATACCCCAAAAGACAAAAAAACATGTCTGTCCGCCTGACAAATTGTCATCAAAAGTAATAATTTTGAAGCATTTTATTACATATGTCATTGCCTCAAATGTACATGAAACACTTTTTATAAGTTTATAAGCTTCAATTTAAGTCCAAGACACAACTCCAGGTATGTTTCTGATGAGGTAACATGGGTTAAAACTCACAAGACTCAATTTTGCGTAATATATGATTCACAAGTTTCATCTGTCTTCATAAAAATACACAGTTTCCTTGTACTTTTTTATATAATATTTTTGTATGAAGTATTGTGCACATATAGGCTGTTTGGCGTAATATATGATTCACAAGTTTCATCTCTCTTTATAAAAATACACAGTTTGCTTGTACTTTTTTATATAATTTTTTGTATGAACTATTGTGCACATATAGGCTGTTTTGGTCAGATACATAGGGATACATAATAGTTTTGAGAGCTTTTGCCACACCCCCTTTTTTAATTGTTTAATGGATTGTCTGGACACGTCTTTCGTCGACCAAAAACGTCTCCAGTCCAGGACCACATTGTAGCTCTTATTCCCTTTGTATCACCGAGCCGTCTCCCTTGTGCACTGTTAGCAGCACCTGACATCCCAGCCCCGCTCTGTATGTCTGACCTTTGACCTCACATGCCCGGCTCCCGAAAACCGGCGCTCTCCCTTTGAGGTCGTCCAGCCGAGCGTGCCGCAGCATGCTAATGACAACATGCGTGGTGAAGCGCCGGGGTTTATGGGAGATTTTACAGCTCGTGAACAACTGTTTTTTCCTCTCGGTTTCCTCCTCGCATCCCCTTTCCTCCTCCTCCCTCCTTTTTCCTCATTTTTTTCTGCGTTGCATCAGAAGAAATATTGTCTAAGACGAGTTTGTTAAAGTCCCTGAGAGAGCTGCGAGAGTGACAGCAGCGATGTCAATGCAGGGTTTGTACATGTGATCACAGGAGGAAGAGGAGGAATATACTTTGTTCTGTTTTTTAATATAAAAGTAGGACTGTCACAATAACATATTTTGAAGTGGGATATATTGAAACCAAACAATGAAGCAGAAATATCCCCCCAAAGGTCTCCTAAAAGTACAATATTGTTAAATCGTGTTGAGCTGCATAAATAAATAGCAGTACTTGTAGTTCATTATATTATTATATTGTTGAAAAAATAAGTAAATAAGTAAAAAAAATACTACTACAAAGGAAAAAGTCCCCATGATAAAAACTGAGCCCCCAAATTAATGTTCAATTTATCATATATTGAACAGGTTAGCCCTCCTGTGGGCTCACCACCTGCAGAGGGGTTCATAGGGTCTGGGTCTGGTGCATAGTGTAATGGGCAGTACTGCCCCCGCGACCCAGCCGGATTAAGCGGGAGAAGATGGATGGATGGATGAACAGGTTAGGGTTAGAATCAGGGTTAGGGGGTACGGGTTAGGGTAGAGTTAAGGGGTTAAGGTTGAGTTAAGGGGTTAGAGCTTTTGGGTTTAGGGCAGCGTTAGGGAGTTAGGGTTGGGATGAGGATTAGGGTCTTAGAGGTTACGGAAGCGTTAGGGGAGTAGAGTTAGGATGTGGATTAGGGTTTTAGGAGTTAGGGTAGAGTTATGGGGTTAGGATGAGGCTTAGGGTCTTAGAGGTTAAGGAAGCGTTAGGGGAGTAGCGTTAGGATGTGGATTAGGGTCTTAGAGGTTACGGAAGCGTTAGGGGAGTAGAGTTAGGATGAGGATTATTTATTTATTTATTTCAGGGACAGTGCATATTAATTAACATTTGCATGTAAATATGCCAGAGTTAGCCAAACGGCTATCGATTAAGGTTTTAGGGGTTAGTGTAGGGTGAGGGTTAGGGGGTAAGGATTACGGGTTGGGTAGAGTTAGAGTTTTCTTTGTAATCATGTAAGGGCTATACAACAGAGTGTATAACATTTGAATATATTTAACTTTTAGTTTACATTTTATAGTTGCAAACAGTTGTAAACATATAAATTAGCTTTATGTTTTTTTTCTTTTACACTGAATCAGTTGTAAATTAAACCTAGCAGCAGTTGCACACGAGCCATATGGAAGCTTGTAATCTTAGGAGGTTAGAAGAATTTGAGAATAAACTGAAGTCAAAAGTTTGGACTCTCATTCAGTTTTTTCCCTTTATTTTTACTACTTTCTACTTTTGATATAAATACATAAGACATCAAATATATGAAATAAGATATATGGAATTATATAGCAAGGAAAAAAGTGAAATTTATAGAACTTGTATGGCTATTTCTAATTTAGTCACAGACAACAAGTCATATCCACAATATCAATGTATCTCTGCAAGGTCAAGAGCAGAGTGCACACTAACCCATGTTTAAAATGCCAGTGTTGTATTTTTAAGAGACTGAAAATAAAAACAGTGGTATCAAAAAACGAGCGCCTGATAGTCCCAAAGGAGCGCTCTGTCCCAGATACATCAGCAAATGTCATGAGAAAGAGGGAGCGACAACAGCTAAAAATGGAACAAAAGAGTCCTTGGCGGCTACAGTCTCAGGGTTAAAGATGTCTCAGTAGGAGAGCAGAGTGAACTCCTAAAAGCTGAATTAGCATTGCTGTCAATCACCGGCTAACAGGGCTGCTGCAGGGAATATTCAATGTTATTTTAGTTTTGTACTTCAGAAAATCAGACTTAAATATAGGTCTACACTGCCCCATGCGGTAAATTAGAGCAGCCGTTCACTTTGAGGCTCAGCTCCCACTCCGATCAAGGTCTTTCATTGTGTCCTTGAGCAAGACACTTCACTCACCTTGCCCAAAATGAATATGGTGTCTTCTGTCACTCAGTCAGTGGTAGCTACTAGGGTGAGTTGCAGCCCTATTCGAGACTTAAAGCTGCATTTTAAGACTTTAACGGTGGAGGGTTTGCTTTTTCTGGAATGTTTTATGGTATATGGCATAAAGCAAGGCCATGTTGCAGGTTGGATCTGCGGAAAGGCAAGCCCGCTCATTAAAGAAGACCTATTGCGCTTGTATCTGCTATATAGCGATAATCTATGACAGCAGTAGATTATTATGCTAGAATTTGCTCATTTTAAATCATAATGTCTCCCCTTAGCCCCCTGTCACCCACTGAGAACACTGAACTTGATCACATATCGCACTACCTCACTTTCCACTTATATGGACAATCAAAACTGTTACTTCATATATTTGGTACATACATCTCTCTATTTTTTATATGGACAATCAATAACTGTTTTATTTATAATTTTTTTTAGCACTACCTCATTTTCATCTGTAATCTCTGTTTTGTCTATACTTGAATGTTTCTGTTTTGTTTTTTCTATTTTTGAATGTTACTTGAATGTTTACTTGGTTTGCACTTTTCTTTTTTTTTCTTGTCGTTTGCACATTTTCTCTTCTTTTTAAAATGTTTTTTTAATGTTTGCACTGATGTGGGAGAGGACAGCGATTTCACCTGTGCTATATATCTTGTATGTATATGCACTTGTGACAATAAAGAGAAACTGAATTGAATTGATTGAATTGAATTGAATAATATTACATTATAAAACACTTTAATACAAAAAACAAGTCCACATTAGAAAACTGCGGTGCCCATTTCGAGCTGATGTCGGTATAAACCTCAGAATCGGAAGTTCTGATGGATATAGCTGTAGGTCACACTAGCGGGTAGCAGATTTTTTTTCACAATGACGTTACTCTGATGACATATATCACAGAAAAAATGTAATAGAATTGACGAATGAAATAAGTACAGAGCAGTGGGGGTGAAATTGCCGCAACATGGCGATTAAATCTTATTCAAACATGCATGAATCACTACAAATACAACTTCAGGTGAGTAAATGGTGAAACAACTATAACATGGTGTAAAATGACTCTCAAAAGTATAATGCATATCAGCCACGACTATTTCTATTCATGCAAAGGGCCATACAAGAAAAAAAAAAAAGATCTGCGTGCTCAAACAGACTATTCATATATTAATTTCAAACTATTCTAAACTTGACGTCGGTGGCAGCTTCAATCTCAGGGTTAAATATTCCTCAGCAGGAGAGCAGAACAAACTCCTAAAAGCTGAATTAGCATCGCCGTCAATCACGGGCTAACAGCGCCGCATACACAACTCCTAGTTTAATATCCCCAAAAATCCTCGGCTAGGCCCCACGGTCTACGGACGCGGCGACTCGAGGAGGGGGAAGGGACCGGAGGATGTATGAAAAGAAAATGAAAACGCATGTAATAGGAAAGAAGAAACAACAATCTGCACTTTTGATCAAATTCAGTTTCCTGTTCGGAGCAGTGTTTAGACATGGTTATAAACGTCAGGTATGTGCGTCTGTCAGAATGCAGTACTGTATAAAGCTGTATGCCAGGAGCTTGGGTGGCCCTGAGCTGCTCCTAATAAAAGCATGTTGAATGACAGCTAATATAGAGCCCCATAGTTTATACACAGAGATGTTGTAAAAACGTAATGACTTTTGCATCTGGACGTTTCTATACAGATGTGTAAGAGGTAGTCAGGCATGTTCGACGGGGAGAATATGGAAAGTTACTTCAACAATGAACGCAGAAAAACTGTAGAAGACTAAAAGTGGACAGGAATTACGCTATTTTGTGCTTTTAAACTCCATACATTGTCATTTCAAACCTAGAATTTCCAATCTCTGCTGAACAAAAGGTAAAATGCAGCTTCAAAACTATCGCTTCATGACATCACAAGGTGGAACAGAGCATTTTGAGCTTTGGAGATGCAGACAGACTGATCATAAATGGGTAGAACTTACTGTTCCTGAGTCTCTATTCCCAGAGACCTTCCAAAAATAATTTATATTAAAAGTTTGAAAGCTTGAAGTGGGCTAATCCGCTATGTGGTAACTGAATACGAGACCTATAATTTTATTTCAAATCTGTTTACTTTAAAGTTTTGAAAGCGCTCTGGGTTGCCAAATTTGAGGTTTTAGTATGTGTGTTTTGGACTAAAAACAACCATGTTAGTTGCCGCGTGGTGAGCCGCCATCGTTCCCTTAAACCAGACATCTCCAACCTGTAACATGGGAGCTGCCTGGAGCTCTCCGCCCCGTCTGAAGTCACTCACCACGGGATTTTTGTATTATACGCATTGTGATAAATAACAAAAAAAATAAATAAATTATGAATTAAACGCGCATTACCATTTAAATGTATAATTTTGATGCCTGACTTGTGCACTAGTAAATGCCTAATGGTTTCTGTTTTATATGGATCTAACTGTCATATAAAGCAGTGACTCTTAAATTTCATATTCACTCAATTTCTCGCAACCACTAAAATTAGTTGCTCTCTGGCATTTTCGTTTTGTAAAAGAAGCTCACCAGAGGAAAAAGGTTGGAGGACCCTGCTTTAAACTCGGATTTGAACTTTTCAAAAAGCATATGGGAAATGTAATTCAATAAAATGATACGAACGTTTGCCATGTCCAAATAATCCATATCTTGCAGTTCAGTGGCACGGTGTTGAATATGAATTGCTAAGAAGGCCATTATGCAAATCTTCACAACACTGCAGTCTAAAAACAAGCCTCTCTCCCAAACACTATAGGGGTGTGTTCAAAGACTATTTAAAGGTTCTATATGACACAAAATGGACTCTTGTGAGGTTTAGCCGTGTTATAATGTTGTTACCTCCTCAAAAAAACACACATTCACACTTTATGATTAGTTTATCTACATCTCCAAAGCTCAAAATGCTCTGTTCCACCTTGTGATGTCACTTTTTGTTCAGTAGAGATCGGCAATTCTGTTCCAAATGATTCTAGTGAAGGTGTATGGACTTTAAGAATGCGGTGGAGCACTTCCTGTATTACTACATGACATCACAAGGTGGAACTGGAGAACAACTCAAGCTAAATATGCTGGATTTGTGCGTTAAAGATGCATAAATGAAACAAAACACAACTCTGAGGACGTTTGCGATAGAGGAAACAGCGTTATAAGATTGAAAACAGTGCGATATGGGCCCTTTAAGCGTAGTTACCTTCTAAAACAAAGCAGCCGTGTATAGTAAAGTAGAGTAACTGCAGCATACGCCTGCGATACACAAAGCCCTGCAATCACGGAGGGAGAAAAAAGTACAAATATTTTCTTTACGTCCAAATATCTCAGAAATGTCAGAGAAAACAATTTGGCAAAAGCCCATGAGAACAGACTTCTTCGCCCTCCTCGAGACGGGACAGAGGGATGGAGGGGGAGTGGAGGGAGAGGAGGGGGAAGAGACTCAAAACGCTGACCCATTCCCACGCTGCTCTCTCTGGACACGTACCACCGCACTGGCCCCCTCCCTGACCCCTCCCTGTAGCTTTAGCATTAGCCGGGACAGATCACAGATAGTGTCCAGAAGAGATGAGGAGAGAAGAGATTTTGTGTTTCAGTAGTAAGATTCTGATCGGAGTTGACAATTTAAACACATTCAGCTGCGAAGAAAAAACTGAAATATGAACTAATAAGGGATTAAAAGAATCATATGTATTTCAGGACATGTTTGCAGAGGTTTGAACTAAAGGATAAGGATGTGTTTTTGTTCTTATTGTAGTGTTTGCAAGGTGTCCATTTGAAATTCATCTGAAACAATAAGATGTGCAGGAAATCATCCAACATCAGACAGAAAAAGACACTATCATATAATTATAGAGCGTTTAACAAATTTATAATACTGATCTTTATATCATATCGCGATTTTGAGATTAAAAAACAAGCAAACATGAAGTTATTAAGATTTAGAATGCAAGATATAAAACAAAAACTGAAAAAAGATGCAGTAAAGATGCAGTTATTTCAGGAGTGTGCAAACTTTTTTCACTAAAGGACAGGAAAATGACATTGTTTTCACAGAGTTGGCACCTTTTGCATGACATGAAAGATAAATTTTGGGTCTGTACCACAAACAATGACTTAGAAATGGACAAAACTAAACCACGAACCGCTGTGTTTCAAATAGAAAGAAAAGAAAATGTACGGGATTTTTGTTTTAAAATGTTCGTATTATTTTACTACATGATTCTGGGGTCTATTTTGCACATAAATAATTAAAATTTCTGGATTTGGCTCCAAATTCGCCCCTTTAACTGCTAACTATGAGCTTCATTTGACTGGCCCTGTTCTTTATACAGTTTATGATCACAACCGGCCAATTCAGCAGAAATAAAAATTGGTTTGTGGGCTGGGGCATAGTTTGGTCAGCACTTTATTCAAAAGAAGATTGTTTTTGATGTATATGAGGGTTGATTACGGTCAGATCGCAAATGGATTGCTCATTACAGGAAACACAAATAATTATTCACGTCTACGGAGAAAATATGAGCTCGAGATACATGAGAGAGACTGGAAAAAGACACCAGAAAATGTGGAAAAGTAGAGAAAAAAGAATTCTCATGGGGAAGTAGATGGACAGGAGGAGTTGTGGCTGGGGAGAAGAAGAAGAAGAGCAAAAAAAAAAAAGCATTTCAATAAAGATAGATTTTATTTATAACTCCAATAACGTACGGAATAGGACGGGCGGCCAATATCTGCTCGCGTCGAAACTACTGTGTCCTTAAGGAGAACGCGAGCTCGTATTTTTAGAAACTATGCACAAAGCTACAAAACCTGTCTATTTTAAGTTGATACTGACATTTCTCTGGCAAACTAAATTGACTGGGAAAATTCCACATGCAGGCACACTCTTCGGAGAGGGAAAAAAGAGTTTAAAAAAAAAAGAGTTGTAGACATTCCTGGGTGATTGGTTCAATGTCAGTGACTAGAAACACGGTGTAGCCTGATGAGTGAACCTCCTGCAGAAAAATATGAGGAGATGTCTGATAGAAGTAGAAGAAGAAGCCATCAAATCCCAAAAAACTGCATGCAAGAAATATTACAGCATTGTAGAAAGCAATACTGTTACTTAATGGGGTTATATTATGCGAAATTGACTTTTTTGAGCTCTAAAATGCTGTTATTTCATCAAAAACATACCTGGAGTTGTGTTTTGTTTCATTCCCATGTTTCGGTAACTCTTTATTATTAGTCTGTCTGCATGTTTAAACCTCAAAAATGCTCCGTTCTCCCTTGTGATGTCACGAAGAGATGGATTTCCAGTTTCAAACGCATCTTACAGTAACGCAAACCACAAAGCAGCGCTAACACGACACTTAACGCTCCCATTTAACGATTAACGCTGAGGAGAGACGCATTTCCGGGCATCGGAGGTTCAGATCTTCGCCTGCGAGCGGAGAAGAAGGCCCAAGATTACAGTCGCGTCTATGGAGGAACAATAGACGAGCTGTGGACAGAGAAGTGGACGGGGCTTGTCAAACAATCATCACCAGATCCATGGCCAGAAGCGGGAGACATAAGGAAACTTTTATTCAAGACTTTTAGCTTCCTGTTTGTTTTAAGGACTTTTACCCGTGAGATATAATATTTTGTTTTGAATTTTTAACTGCTATGGCAACAGCGTTAGATTTTCATCACTCAGAAACATCCTAACTCAAGCCCAACGCTGGACTTTGTAATGTACACTACAATGAGTCAGACTGCAGGAATTTATATATATGTTATGTTTCCAGGTCTGACCAAAAGTGGGTAGAGTAGCCAAAAATCATACTCAAGAGAACAGATACTTCACGTAATATTAATGATCGGAAAATTACACAACTGCAACAAGGTTCACTGCAGTCCTATGCCCTCAGAGGTTATAATACTCCCTACAATAGAAAATAAGGCAATATTACGACAGTAGTGATACAATAAATGACTTCAGGGTAAAAAAATAAGAAGAGTTGTTTAATTGTAACATGTCTGGGGATGAGCTTCGAGTAAAGTGGCAGTAAACACCTAAACTCTGCTCAATAGGACATTTCAAATAGATCTGATACACTGGGCAGGACCTGAGGGACTAAAGAAGAGAGTGAGGTCTGGGGGTATAAGGGACAGTGTGACTGATCTAAGGGATATCAATACTTTTAAACTCTCCTCCTGCACTCAGGTGTGGAAGAACAATGCTGTTAAAACACCACACAGTTTAGTAGTGAAGAAGTGAATTTAGTGTGAGCAAAAACATTTTAAGAAGGATAAAATAAAGCAGGAAATCAGGTCACAAACAAAAAGGAAAGAAATGTACGCATCTTCGCATATTGTCACCTTCCTAAAATAATCGCCCAAGTCACTTTATTGCCTAAGTTTACTTTCAATTTAAATTTTGGGGGGAGTTTTTTGTGTTTCCTGAAAAACGTGAAAAAATGACTTATGCGATTATTTAAGGAAGGTGTCGATATTTGAAATTGCACATAGACTATCTTAAGACCTAAATTACTAACATACAAAAATCGTATGGAAAAGGTGACGTTATATTTATAGGGTCTACATTTCATTTTTGAGTGGGGCATGTTATCCCAGAACATTACAGTTGTCCAATTTCTTAATTTATAGCTGTGGAAAGTGGGAAACTGTGTGTATATGATATGTTTGAGTGCAGTTTAATAGGTGGCACAGAGCACGTGCCTCGCTCCAGGTGCCAGTCTGGGCACACTTACCCGACCTGAGGGACTCTGACTGTAACACTGTATAAAACACTCTGTATGACTGTATATAACACTGTATATAACACTGTATAACACTATGTATATATAAGGCTGTGTATAACACTGTAACACTGTAAATGTAAATGTATATAAGCAGAGAGCTCCCACACGACTGCAGTCAGACATGTCTATAGGAGCCAGCCCCTGCAGTCGGGCTGTAAACACTTCTAATGTGCAGGAATTTGGCTTTGTGACAGGCTTATTACATAGCACCACGCTCCAGACCTCTGCTTCTGCTCTCGCTGCTCTTTCTGTTCTCCCTCCGCCCTCTGATCTCTCTACTCTCTCTGTTTTCTCTCTACTCTCTTTTCTTTCTCTCTCTCTCCCTTTGCTTTCCCTCTTCTTTCTCTCTGTCAACTCTCTCATTGCTTTATCTCTCTGTTCTCTGTCTCATAGTATGATAGTAGTCATTGTATGTCTAAAATAAAGTATGTCAAAACATAAAATATGATATTTGTCATCACAATTTGGTGCAAACTATATTTTAACGTGACCATAAATCTACCTGGAGATTTACTTCCTTGATGCAGAAATTGCCAATTAAGGTAAATAATAAAAGTGATTTCATTTTTATTTTTGATGTAGTAATAAGAGTTTATTTTATGTATATCTCTCTGTCTGAACTCCTCAGCAGCAGAATCATGAGCCACCTCAGCCTGCTGCATTTCCTCTTTTGTGTTTCGTTTACCTCCAAATGAAACCAGAGCATTTAAACATTGACAAAACTCCCATAGAGCAGAACATGATGCTGCTGCTCATTGCCTGAAGCCGCTTCCACTCGGGGCCATTACAGCCTGTCTGACAAGACGACCTTATGGGCACATTGTCTGTGTACAGTCATTATCACATACATATAACAGCCGGAGCCAGTCAACTTTAGAAAAGTGGAATTATTCACTTTAAATTACCAGTTGTGTTTCGAGAATCTTAAATGTAACAAATGGAATAAACTTTGCAAAAGATACTTTAGATAGTCTCTTGGTGTCTAAAAGCTCTCCATAAATGCTTTTGAGATGGGATAAGTGTAGCTGCTGCAAGCAATTTACATCACAAAATGTCGGCTGCTTTTAAGAGCGTGTTATTGTGAATGTAAATGATGGCCTTCTAGTATATATATAATATAATAATATATAAATATAATAAACAAGTGTTGGAATTGTCTTACCTCACACAATTTGTCAAGTGCTCTTTTGTTTTGAGCACTCAGCGGAAAGAAAAAAATAACATGCATTTAAATAAAATACTACCTTTCTGTACCATTGAACAATTCTCAAACAAGAATGAAATGTCTAGCATGAAAAACAACAAACTTTATCAGAATCAAACCCAATGTTAAGTCAATGTTACATTCCCTATATCCCACTTTTACTTCCTCATGCCAGAGACACTGACCACTAAAGTCTATAGGAACTCCCCACACAACAAACGATTACAGAAACAAAGAAGTCACAATTATTTTGAACATAATGAATATTCAATGATAAACACGATGTTACATCAAAAGTTAAACATAAAGAGACTCTGTTGGGATCATGCTCTGAAGGGGGAGCAACTCTGACGAGCAAAGGAGGAGGGAGACAAAAGTGAAACTTTATATAGCCCTTTTTTGACACTCAGACATGCTTTACACTGCATTATTCATTCACTCCATATTCAGTGAGATAATACTGGAGCCACACCTGCCGTGGGGCAAACTGACAGAAACAGGCTGCCAACCTGCGCCATCGCATCCAACCAACAGCATTTTTTAACCTTTTTAAAATCAAAATAATTACATAGTACAGCTCTACTGCAGCATATAATTAAGCATTTTTATTGATCCCAAACCAAGTACACGCTGGGATCTGTTAGTCATGTGTCGTTAATCCATCTTGACATAAGGAAAAACACACTTATGTTAAAAAATGGATTATGCTACATTGACATTCATGTCCATACAAAATTAATATGTGCCCAAGGGTTTTTGACGCCTGGCAACAAGTCAGGGCGGTTCAACTTCCTGTCAGTCTTTGATATGCTGATGTGTTATTTGCCGAAACCTGAGCGAGATTCTTTGCCCTTACTCTTACACTGTGCAGATGCTGATATTATGTGTCTGCTTCGTCCAGTCTAAGCCGTATTACCCTGAGAAACAACATGAACTGTAAGATTTTGGTCAATTTTTCTTAGTCGACCAAATGAAGTCGATGGTTACTTAAATGGGATTATTCATATGGGATTTATAAGGACCACAGAACAAATTTAAACCCTGGAATTTTCAATCTCTACAAAAGTCTCTATACCTGCTGCAGAGTCTGAGTCTGAGTCTGAGCCTGAGCCTGAGCCTGAGTCTGAGTCTGAACCTGAGGTCAATTTTTCTTAGTCGACCAAATGAAGTCGATGGTTACTTAAATGGGATTATTCATATGGGATTTATAAGGACCACAGAACAAATTTAAACCCTGGAATTTTCAATCTCTACAAAAGTCTCTATACCTGCTGCAGAGTCTGAGTCTGAGTCTGAGCCTGAGCCTGAGTCTGACCCTGAGTCTGAGTCTGAGTCTGAGTCTGAGCCTGAGCCTGAGCCTGAGTCTGAGTCTGAGTCTGAGCCTGAGCCTGAGCCTGAGTCTGAGTCTGAGTCTGAGTCTGAGCCTGAGTCTGAGCTCAAAGTTTCATTACATCGCTAGGTGGAACAGAACATTTTGAGCTTTGCAGATGCAGACAGACAAGTAATAAGAATCCAGGTACATTTCTGCAGTGAAAACAACATCATAACGCGGCTTAAAGCTCACAAGAGTCCATTTTGCGTAATATTTGTTAAAACTTGAGTGAGATTCAGTGCTACTATTCACTCTTAAATGAAATTCAGATTAAAATTCCTCAGCGCAGATGCTAATAATAAATGTCAGCTTTATCCAATCTCCATGGAGTTACCTTGAGCGACAACCTTGTACATCGGAGCGGAGGATGCCCTGCACGAATTTGATATGCCATAAAAATGAATTATTGTAGAGACATGTCTGTGTTCAGCAGTGGTCAGTGCAGTGTGGACTTGTTTGGCCAGCCCTGAGCGCAGAATTGGTTCTAATGAAAGGCTTCGAAAATGCCCACTGACCTTGGTCTATATCTCCGTTCAGGTTTGGCCCTTCTTTAATTGGAAGGGTGAGAGATTTTGTAAAGAGGGCAGATAAAAAGCCCTGGCACGCAATGTATCAAGTCCTTGGCGTATTGAAAAAAACCTTTTACTATTTTTGATTACAGCACTTGGCCTGTTAGCACTCAGTCATTTTGATGAAGTGAACTTTAGTTTAATCAATTTCTTCCACTGAATCAAAGCAGGAGGGAGAGAGGGAGAGAGAGGGAATGAGAGAGGGACGAAGGGAGGGAGAGAGAGGGAGGGAGAGA